>JAPDSC010145588.1:447101-481341 GCA_026290005.1 Latrodectus geometricus
AACATGTGGTTAAAAAACAATTTGATTTCCTAAAATCTATGAGCTTATAATCGGAAAATGATATATGATACAAAGTAATACTTTGAAATTTCGTTGGACAATGACTAATAAATATAAAACCGTTTTCTTCAAAAATTCTGGAGTTCTCTACTAAAACTAATGTCTCAATCTTTTTATTTCAATATCATCAATTTAAGCTGTATTCCAACATGTTTCAAATTTGATTTGTCGAATGTGATTTCTGAAATTAAAATTTATATTAAAAAAGTAATATTTGAATTTTTCTTAGTGTATAAAACAATAAACAAAGTATATAAATAAATAAGAGCATTAACAACCATTTACATGGAACTAACTAAAACCAAACATTTAATAACAAATAAAAACACTTTTACATTCCTTCCGGCAGTAAATATAGGTAACTGAAAAAAAAATTTTTTTGTACCCGTTTAGATGGATAGTTTTTTAATTTTAGTCTTTTTCGTCAAGTTCGTTAAATTTTTAAATAGATTCATAGAATATCTTATAAAATTAAATATATGCATACACATATGTATGTATATGAATGTATGTATGCTTAAAATTCGGTATATTAATTAAATTGGCATATTCTAATTGTATTTTCATAACAAAAATAAAAAATACTCTTATAGATCATTAAATTAAAATTATTATATCTTCTTACAGTAAAAATCTGTGAAAAACTAAATGTTTTTCTTAATACTGATAGTCTTATTAAATATTAGGTTAATTACCAGAAAATGCATATTTCAATCAAATATGTATCGAATATTTGATTGAAATGCATTTTCTCGTATCTGTATTTATAACGTGAAAAGTTTTTGGGAGTCAAAAATATTTCATGAATTTGAAATATTTATAACTGTTTGTGAAACAATATTGAGAATGAAGAGAAACAAGCAACTTTTGTTTCTAATACCAACAGTTATCAATTTAATATTGCTTAAAAAGGATGTGACATAAAAGAAAACTACACAAGAAGTTCTTGTGAAAATTACGATGTTGAATCAAAATATAATAAAAAAATGTTTTTCTTTACAATATTAGACGTAAAAATTTTTGTAGGAAAGCAAAAAAGTGAGAAAAATGTTTCGCTCGTGTTTGATAGAAAGCGAGTTCGATACCTGATTCAGTAATTTGGAGACATGCTCTAAAAAGACCTAGGTTATTTACATTAATAAGTTCTGGTTATAGACCTCATCACACCAGGACATTCTTCAAATCAAATGTGCTTTATATGCTTCCGCGACAATAACCTAATTTTATTGCACTAACCTAATCTAAATTTTGGAATGAAACGTAAATGAATACATGAAATATTAAATGTGCCTATTGCATCAAGTTCATAAAATAACTGAAGAGCATCAGAATTTGGTTTTTAGAGAATGCAATAAGTATTTTAGCTGCTTGGAAACAAATTTTATAAAAAATTATCATAATAATACTCAGGAATCTCTTATGTTGAGCCAAACGATTAACTCTCTGGTCTTCGGTTCAGCAGTTCATGGGTTCGATTCGCAAATCGAATTAGCCCTCCTGTGAAGAAATGACCGTTGAGTGAGAAACAAATCAAAACATTTTGTATAAAATACCATCCGTAATTGAACACTTTATAATGAAAGCACTTATTGAATTATTAATAGTACGACACATTTAACTAAACGATATCAACTTCAGAATTTCATTGTAATAAAATTTTAATTTTAATCATTAATGTAATAATGATTCTAAAATAAAGGGATTTCTATTAAATAAAAGTCCTACATTTTAGGTATTTAAATTTTATTTATTTGAATGAATCTTTAATTTTAACGGAAAAAAAATTTATTCAATAATTTTATGTTTCTAAAAATTTACAAAAAGATAAAATATTGCAAAATGTTGTGCAAAGAAAAAATACAGTGGGTTTCATGTACAACATTCCTAGCTTAATCCTCCATCGAAAAAGTTGCATTTTTCTAGATTTCTTTTGGATGTCCCCTCCTCCACATTATTACCGGGATAAATTCTTCAAGACAAATTGCACGGTCCTTAAGCCAATCTAAGTAAATCGTGACTCAAGGTGAACGTAAATTTATCCCTCCGTAAGCTTTCTTTTCCCCTTCACTTACCAGAAAGTTCCCTTGCTCGAGTCTCGGTCTCTAAGTGAGGGTGGTGTGGTACGGGTCTGGGCTGCACCTCTCTCGGGAGCATTCTGTTTAATAAGGGTTTTTGCTCCCACAGGCTGGCAGAACCACCCTGGAGATCTACCCTAATGGCCAGAGGCAGGTGAAAGCAAAAACAAGTAATTACTGCCCTTCCCCTCGGAGTTGTGCTGCTTTTTCTGCTCTGTTTTACTGCAAATGACATCGATTTGTACGGCAGAGAATATTAAGATGTTATTCCTAATGAAATTGGGGATTCACTTGAAATTCGCATGCCTCTGAATTTTCGGGGAATTGTTTTCACATTTTTTTTCTGTAATTAGATGCGGCGCTTGAATATGCACTGAACTAGGAAAATTATTTACGAAGAAAATTCATCTTATTTTAAAATTGCTTTATTTTTCAAAAGTTTCGTTTTTTAACATAAACTCCTTTTTTTACTCCATTAAATGTTCTTGTTAATGCTCTTCAATAAAAAAAATTTTTTTTAAATTTGTTTGAGAGAAAATTGTTCAGTTTTTAAATAAAAGAAGCTTTTTTTTTTAATAATGAATTTAGACAAAAAATTGAAATAGAAAGCACAATAAATATTACCACTCTCTTTTATAATAGATTTGACCTTACTTTCATCAAGTTAAACTTTTTTTGACCATAACGTTGCACATCGAAATTAAATACGTAATATAAAAATTTTGATCTAGTGTTATGTCCTTAAAATTAGTATTTTTCCCATATGAAATATAATTTGAATTATATAGATTCAAATAAACTGTGCATTTAATTTAAAGTTATTGAATTGGTTAAACTCGAGGTCTAATTTGCTCAAGTCCTATTATTTTAAATGGTTTTATCTCCAATACAAATATCGATACTTGAAGTAGGAATACCAACAACTGAAGCGTAAAACACAGATCGTAGTTATCAATCCAAAGTTTCTTCGTACTTCATAAGCTAGATTCATATATTATATATTTACACTATAACACCAAAATTTATTTTAAGCTGCTTTTTACTTAAATTTTTTGTTATTTTTAACACCATTTATAAATAAAAACTATAATATTCATACATATTATAAATATGTATAACACCATATAGCTCATAATAATACATGGATCTCATAGTAATTTTAAATAAATTTGCAAATATTTATTGGTGATGCAATAAATCCACTAAAGTGCCCCAAAGTTATTGATTTATTGTAATAGTTCGAGTAATATATAGTGAAAAATAAATAAATAAATAATATTAGTATATCATTTTTAAAATAGAACTCGGACATTAATTGATACCATATTTAGTTTATTTGTTTCAACGGAAGTGAAATACCGTGATGTGTTAATCTTGCATTTATGATTTACATACGTAAATGAAAAACAAACAATCAAAAGTCCAAAAACTGAACAACCAAATAATAATAATGTAAAATTCTTTAGATATGTAATTATTATTATAGCAAACTCATATTTAATCTGTTTCGTGAGACCATATACTAGCCTTTTATTTGGAAAGCTTATTATCGAGAATACTTTCTGAACTAATTCTTTTCTTTAGCGGAGTTATACTTCTATCCTTATCATCTTTAACATAAAGAGTCAGTGGTGCTTGCTGCTATTCTTACTCGAATTCCAAAGATTTCAGAAGCTTCACTCCGTTTCCCATTTAGATCAGCATAAGGAGGCATCATATGCCATGGGCAGTGACCACATTCTCCCTCATTGAGTTGCTAAAGCTCCATGGGTTGGGGACGTTAATCTGTGACTTCCAAAGTCCTTCTACTGGTATGGATGTGGAGAGGAAAGTACAACCGTTAGTTTTAAGTAACAATCTAGGGCTCGCCTACACCGCTATATTTGTATGCTATCTTGTTCGATGATCTTCTACAAATGTTGTGACAATGAAAAATTAAAATGAATTTTTTAGGGAACAGTTTATGTTAAAAGCTTGCCATGTGGTATAAAAATGAGAACCACATTAGAATAATATGCGACAGGAGTGATTTCAATTTGTATTACGAATCACTTAATTTTCATAATGTCTATAATATGTACCATATTATTTGTTATTCCAGCATGTTTTACCTAAAGATGATCCGGTACCATGAAGTACGTAGTACCGTTACCAAATGTTTGGTCCGATTAATTTGTTCACCTGGCAGTCTCCACACCAAATAATGATAACGAAGATAACTTCACCGTATGAAAAATCGCGATGTGTTTATAAATAATTCGTAGTTTCAACAACTTAGTAACTTAGGCGATATTCTGGACTAGCAAAGGTCTTAAAAAACACTAAAGCAATATTCCAGGAAAATAGTTAAGGATATTTTTGTAAGAAATAAATGCACATATTGTTGAGGACAGACATCTAGTACGAATATCAAGTTATTTTGAACACTGATCTTACCAAGCCAGTCTGTCAAGAATAAAACTATCGTGATATGTCCATCGTTTTATAGAATCGATTGCAAATGGCTATTATATCTTCTACAAATCCAGTTTACACACTTTTGGAATCTGCAGTCTAAGTTGTTAGTTGGAAAAGAGGGGCCCTGACTAAAGAACGCTGCTTCTACAGGTGATGCTTATACTGAGTTGTATTCTATTCAAAAAAGAATTGTCTCTGGAGTATTCCACCTGCCCATGTACTCTGGTGATTCCATTGCTTCCAAGGGTTCTTGAGCAAACAAGATTACATTTCTAGATTTGCTAGTGGTCATATTCGAGGCCTTGAATTTGATGGAAGTTCTATACTTTTTGCAATTGTAGTGTCACCCAAGCCAGCCCCCAATACTTTATTTTGTGTCTGGGATTTACAAAGTGGATTTCCCTAAGTATCCCCTGTTTTTTTTTATTTTGTGAAGATTGAGGGGCTCGTGGATCAGGTGTTTGTCTGAGTAATCTTTAACACTCCTTTAATAATTCCATTGCAGCACTTCTCATTGGTAGCATAAACAAAAATGAGCTTTTTGTAGTGATGAATTAAATATTATGCACCTAAACTAACCAACAAATGGAAACATTATAACGGTTTTTTAATTCCCTCTAGTTTGCCATTTTCAAATGACTGTGCGTATTTTCTCACAGTTTTTCTCTCTCAATTTCATATCTCATTAAATTTGAAATATCACAGAACAATCATCTTTTACATTTATCGTGATATGCTTCTTCTTTCGTTCAAAAGAGGCTGAAACACTTCCTATTTTTAATTTGGAAAATGGCACATTATAACGAGCACAAGAACCATTTTCTTGAAATCCTAGTAATTAACTTTTTGTTTTGCGCTTTTTCATTTTACAAATCATTTTTTATTAATAATCCCGTAGTATTCCTTAAACATAAAAAATGTTGGTGAAAAGAGTAAGTTTGAAATTTTTTTATCCAACTTGCCATTTAAACGTGATTTAGAGAATCCAATTTGCAATGTGAATGTGGCATAGTATATCTAGTTTGTTATTTGAAAGTGGTTTGGAATTATGAAGTATGTAATTCATTTTAAAGTAGCTTAGCCAAGATTTAAAAAAAAAGATAGATGAAAATGAAATCTTATAAAGTAAACAAATCATTAATTTTGAAATAAATATTTTTTATTAGAAGATAATGTTATTGTGTGATTTCTGTAGAAGTTATGTTTTGCGCTGTTGATCTTTCTCAACTAATGTCAAGAAATGTTTATTCTCTACACAGTTCAATGACTTAATAGTTATTTTAATGGAAAATTATCAGGCATTTGTATTTTAGTGCATGCTTCATTAAAAGTCTTAATCACTAAGTGAAATAAAAAATAACATTGTTTCATAGCATTTTCTTAAATTTTTCTTTAGAGAAACAATTTACATAATATAACAATTGCAAATTCTAAGTAATCATTTTTTATGTAGGTTTGATGTGTAATTCAAGTATTTTTTTTTAATTTTCTGCGCATGCGTGATAAAAAAATGAAGCTTTATTGAACAACTAAACAGAACTGAAGCGTTCTTGACAAGTTTGATACAGTTACTGGGAAAAAAAACAGAAGGTTTTTCATCGGGTGTAAATGTGAATAGTTCTATATAACAATAAGATTAGAAAAAGTCTGTAAGGAATTGTAGAATTGAGTAAATATTATAAAAATGATTAAGAATCATTTAAAATATTTTAATTATTTTTCTCGGAAAAGTCTGGGAAAAATAAATAAGATAAACGTCATGTATACATAGTTTAATAAATATTTACTGATAATGTTATTAAACTATGTATACATTTTTGATATGCTCTCATGAGAAAAGGGTAGTTTTTCAATCGGATGTTGACAACGTTTGTTTTTTAATGCAAGTGAATCTTCAGATATTACTCATTTATCACAATCCTTAGCTACTTCCCATTGAAATACTTATAACTGGAATTTCAGAAAGAATTTACTCCCTTTTTACTTCAAAGATGACGAAGAAAAAAGAGATTTAATTCCACTAATTATTAATGTCTCATGTTTTCACATTCATATTTATTACAGATATTTAAAATAGATTCAGTTTGCATTAATTAAATATAGAATAATTTTTGCTAATATTTTCTGATCCTCATATACTATAAACATACACCATTTTGTGTTCTGGTATTTATGTGCGAATTGCAAGTAACTTTTTCTCAACTTAATTACTTAGCAAAATGTTATTGTATCTGCAACGTTGAATAATTATTTAGTAAAAATTTATCTATTGGTGAAATAATTATTTATAATTTTTATTGTATGTATTGTCTTAAATAAAATTATTATGTAAAGTGTTTTTGACAAATTTGAAAAAACTATTAGCACTATCCTTTTTGTCACACTATGATGATATCATCATCTAATATGTTCTTGAAATTATATTCTTCTCAAATAACAAGAACTTATTTTTTTGTATTCTTGTAAGGAATTTTCGCTTTAATCTCAAACTTTGTCACAATACTTTATTTTCAATACTTTTATACTCTGATCTTCAGGGGTTTCTAACTCCATCAAAGAATACAGATCAGAATTGATCGCCGTCATAATTCTTCACTTTAACCAAGATTTGAAGAAAAGTTCTTTAAATCTGCCGCACTTAATAGGTAAGTCTGTATAACCTAACACCGCGAAGGGAACCGAAATCGGGTTACGAAACGACGGCTTTCTGGCAAACTCACCCCTGCTCTTTGGTGTGGTGGAGGAGGGTGTTCTGCTGCAAATTGCAAGTGCAAAAGCACGCATTGCAGTAAGTACGTGCCTTCTATGGGTGCTCCAGCTAGAGTATTCCCAGGATGTGGGAGAACTTGGAGCGCATACGAATTCCCACCTGGATACCGCCAAAGTTCTAATCTCGGTGGAGAGGGAGGCACTTGCTCCCTTACACCCACCAGGGAATACCCTCAGCAACCTTGTCCACCCGCACTCCACCCTCTTATCGCTGGCATCCACGTTGTGTGCCTCTAATTCCAGAGCCCTAGTCCTATTTGCCTTTCTCTGTAGAGCACCAAAAGGGAGACCACGTGATTAAACCAGGCCTCTGGAGACCCCCGTCGCCATGACAACGCTTTGGCCTAAATTATGTGAGGCTTTCCCTAGTGAGAAACTTTCTATCTCAGGGAGGCTAGAGTTGGCTATTTATCTTCCCGACATTTTGGCGTTGACAAGGGTTATGGGATCCGGTTAATTAAAGTTGGTAAAAAATAAGTTGGTTGTTGAGATAAGAAGTGGCACCAGGGGCTGGACGAAATGAAATTAGATAACCGTCATAATAAAATCAATGATGCATGAGCTCGCTAGTTTTTGCAGGAAAGATTAGGAAACGTAAGAAAAACTTCTTCCAGTGAATTATTCTGATTCGAAAACATTATTTCTTTAAAACACACCTTCCTCCACACTATTGGCACTGAAATTACAGTATTTTTTTTTTAAATTTGCAAAACATACAAAAACTTATATTTTTAAAATTAAACACAATTTAAATTTGTTGAATTATGTTTCTATAATTAACAACTAAAATTTTTGACTATCAGAAAATATATCATAAATTGCATAGACAAAATTCATGGTAAAACTGTTAAGGAATTCTTCCAAAATGTATATGCCATATATTTCCAGAATACATAAACATTAATATTTTTATTACAATTTAACTAAAATATTATAACAAGTAACTATTCTTTGCTAGTAGAAGAGCTTAATAATTTAAATTTTTTGCTGTGCTCTCTGCTTATTGATTTGTTGGAGGACTTCATAATCAATGCGCTACGTTCATAATGTAAACAAAGAAAACTCCCAAGCACTCATCCCAAAAAAAGCACTGTTGTGTATCCAATAATGGGCAATATATCAAACTAGAAACTTCAACTCATATAATACCGTTTTTATGATCTTATATTAATTTGACATCGGGGATAGGTTAATTATATTTCAATGTCCACTACATAAAATAAATCTTAGAAGGACTTTTCAGCGGTAGTAAGCTGTATTCACATGTTTACAAGGGAGGAAACCTTGAAAATTCTAAAGAATCAATTCGTGCAGATGTGCATGCAGAAGGCCGTATCACCATCTTTGATTGTTGAGCAGTGACTGCGACATTTTATCCGCCTAGCTTGAATTTTCGCTTTTATCAAAGAAAAAACAGTAAAATGTACCGAATTGTCTCTTGGTTGACTTCCATTTTTAACACTCTGTAACTCACAACTGAATATACCAAACTAAAAAAGCAAACAAGTTATCTTAGTGTGAAATGTCACCTTTCTAACGAGCATAAATCTGAAGTTTGATTGATACTGCAATTTTAGAAAGAGATATAGATCACCAAAGTCAGTTAAAATATAATGGATTTCTTTTCCCCCAAACTAATATTTTTCATATACAATTCTACAAGAATAATTATGCTTATGCTTCTGATTGAATGTAAAATTATTTGGTAGAAAAAATTATTGTCATTGACTAATATTCTTGGTATGACAGGCAATTATCTGGGACATCTAATAAATTTTCTATCCAATAACACGAGATGGACATTTATTACCAAATACTAATTGAAAACCTGTTGAATGCACTCACGTTTGAAATTTCTCCTTTGGTCTGGGATTTAAATCCATTTTAGAATAGCAAAATTCACTTTATGACAATGTTCTCTCGTGAATTCCATTTTTGCATCCACCTCAAATTTATTGTAATAGGTAGAAAACAAAGTCTGTCAAGATAAAATAATTTACATCATTGATTTCCATACTACTTTTTATCTACACTAAACTCAAATATTACAGAGTTATCTTCAAAATGACTATGTTAAAAAAATCTGTAAATCGAAATGGCATGTATCACTAAACCTGATACATACTAAAATGGGAATCATATCATGCATTCATAATTATTCATTAGTGATCAGGAATTAACATGGAATCTTTCTCTGTGAAGAGTGTGGACGTACTCATGGTGAACCTCAATTGGTTCATAGAAATCACGTAGTCAATAATTTAACAAATTTAAGCTAATGTAAAATGTCTGCACATAATTTGTACATTACTAGCCGATATCATTTCCACATTAAGTAAGCTTAACTTATGTATCAAAAGATATCAATTTCAAGTAAATAATAAACACTTACCTTGAGAAATGCAAAAGTGCATTTGTTGCCAATAATATTTAGAATGAAATCGCCATGAATTCCGTCGAATGTAATCCTACAAAAATCAGATTTGGTCAAAAATATATCATATTTCATGCCGCTTTGTGTACTACCTTACACTGAATTGTTGTTAAATGTTTTTTAATATTCCTCGTGCATTATACCTTTTCGAGAGAATCTCACATAGATTGTGCGTCATATTCACACGACACATGGGAACACATCCAGAAACATCGTAAGTATCTACTTCAAGACTCATGCAAAAGACTTAAACACAGAGCTTAATGGTGGATGGGGGTTTATTCCAAGATTCTAAAAATTACTGCCCTACAGAAGGACATGGTGCATAGTACAGAGAGTTTCACTATTTTAATTTTCCTTTGGTTGGTGACTTAGACTCCAATACCGTCAGATTAAAATTATGTCGTTCGTTTTATATTTTCTTTAAACAAAGTACCATGTTCACCATATAAAGTAAATAATAGTAGTTGAAAAATATAATCTCCGTTTCAAAACTCTTCCCGAAGTTTGGGTTTTCTAGTTAAATTCTATTGGAAAAAGACATTGCTTGATGTATTAGAAACGATGTTTAAGAAATACGTGACGAGCGGATGAAGGGTATTATGGGCACATTCTTGGTTCCTCGATTATCACCAGGAATATTCATTAAGTAGCAATTGTCGAGGTTGACGACGTACTAAACAGCCAATTTCTGTTTCCAGTCTTATAGAGCCACTTGCACAATCCAGTCGATTGGAATCGATTTCGTTTAATTATTGTTCACTTAGTTGGAAATCACCATGGTAAAAATACACACAAAAAACTCATATTCTTAAAATATCTTTTATAGAGTGGGTAAAGCATGAATAAGAAGATATCATCCTTGGTGATCATCATATGACTTATCCACGATGGATCGCGTTTGTTATTGGTGAGATAGAAATCATTAAGTAATTGGTAAAGTTTATTATACGAGAAAAATCATTATTTATTGGTTATACATCAACAAGTTAAAATATCCCTTTTGTTGGATCCAAAATGTCACTTCTATTGCAGCACTGCATAGAAAGAATGGCACAAGGTCAGAGGTTAACCATGTAGTTTAACAAATTCGAAAACATGAGTGTTTGGCTGTGCTTAGCGCCTTTCGGTCTGCAGAAATAGGCAGAAGATTCGTATAAGATGTTATCATAGCTACAATGCAATGGGAATTTCTCCTATAATTTCTAATCGAAAAGCAGGGACTGTTTGATACAGTCATTTCATAATCAGATCTCAATAAATTACATTTCTGCCATCAATGTATGAATTTAATTTTCTTCGTTGATCCTTATTTCTATATATTTTACAAAACTTTGTCACTGGTACTTTTTTAAACTTTTCTATATTATTGAAACATTTTCATTTTTATCTTTATTCAGCACTCTGTTTTTTTAATTTTTTTTATCTTTATTTACACTATATATGAAATTTAATAATCCTATTCGAGAATCAATTTTTCAGTAATTATCATGGAATTTAATTGATTAAAAGTAAACGTTAATACTTCCGAAAAAATATATTAATAATTTTGTGTACAATCTGAAATAGTTTGTATAGTATTTATTACTTTTCAATATTCTAAAAAGTATGAGATATTTTTTTAGTATCTAGCATAATTCATTTATCATAACTTTTATTAATAGGAACTAATTATTGTCCTTTTTTATTTCAATTGAAAAATTTATATTTTTCCATAGAATCACGAGTTTTTAGGTTAAAAGTGTTGAAAATTTTATTCAACAGAGTATTATTGTTTTAGTTAGAATAATTTGTGCACAAATTAATATAGAATATAAAAAGCACCATAAATTAAATGCATGCATTTACAGATACATGTATTTAATTTATGGTTTTAATTTGGAAATGACAACAATGACGCTGAGAAGCAAGTTAACTTACAAAAATACTTACAGCATTAATTTTAAAATCTGATTTAAAATAAAAAATAAAAAACACTACTTATTGAAAATATTTTTTATTTTTTGTATCTATTACTTTTTTTCTGTTATTTTTTAAATCCATTTATTATTCTTTTCTCAATTTCTGTTTAAATGGATTTAATTTTTATTTTCCTTATCAACAATAATAAAATTTTGAATCTGGTATTTTTAAATCATATTTTGATAAAATTTTATAAATCTGATAATTGCATGTAGAAGTTTCTTTTAATAAATCACCCACTCAACATTGGACTACCTTATAATTTTGGATCGGGAAACTTAATACAAAATATCTTTTATTCTTAGGTAATTATATATATATATATATATATATATATATATATATATATATATATATATATATATATATATATGTATGTATGTATACACTACTGGCCATTAAAATTGCTACACCAAGAAGGCGACATGCTACAGATGTGAAATTTATACGAAAGGAAGAAGGTTCTGTGATATGCAAATGATTAGCTTTTCAGCGCATTCAGACAAAGCAGGCGCTAGTAGCGACACCTACATTGTATTTAAATGAGGAAATTGTTCAGCCGGTTCCTCATACACAAATTGCATTTGAACGTTGTTGCCTGGTGAAAAGATGTTGTGATGCCACATGTAAGAAGGAGAAATGCGTACCAGAACGTTTCTGCCTTTGAAAAAGGTCGAATTGTAGCGTACCGGGATTGCGGTTTATCTTATCGCAGTATTGCTGCTCACGTCGGTCGAGATCCAATGACTGTTAGCAGAATAAGGAATCGATGGGTTCAGGACGGAAATACGGAACGCCATGCGGGATCTCAACGGCCACCTATCACTAGCAGCCGACAAGACAGTCATATTATCCGCATGGCCGTAATGGATCGTGCAACCACGTCACGAACCGTGAGTCAAGAAACGGGTTCGTTTGGAAGACAACAAGTGTCTGCACTAACAGTTCGACGACGTTTGCAGCTACATGGACTCTCAGCTCGGAGACCATGGCTGCGGCATTCCTTCACGCTGCGTTATAGACAAGAGCGCCTTCAATGGTGCGATCAACGACGAACCTGGGCGCATATATATATATATATATATATATATATATATATATATATATATATAAAATTATAAGGTAGTCCAACGTTGAGGGGGTTATATATTAAAAGACATTTTTACATGAAATTATATAACTTATAAAATTTTATCAAAATATGATTTAAAAATACCAGATTCAAAATTTCATTATTGTAAACAAGATAAAAAATAAAAATTCAAAATTCAATCCATTTCAGAAATTGATATGAAATATTGATAAGAAATTGATATATATATATATATATATAATCATCTATCTATAAAATATATATATCACTCTCTCAACACTTCATTTCTCTACTCGACAATACTGTAAAATACACTGAATTTTAAAAGTTTTTTTAAAATATTGGTCTGAATTTTCAAAATATTTTTTATTTCTTTCGGTTTGTTAGATTTAAATATATTTTTCTTTTTGTTCAATGACACAGATATTTTGCAAATAAGAAATAATATTTTGACCAAGATTATAGTATACATACATAATATAATAACAATATTGAATGTATATGAATAAATTAGAATAATTATATTTTACTTTTAGTGCTTAACTTCTCTATATCGTTGTAATGAAAATTTTTTTAATGATAATATCGTAATTTTCCTCTTTAATCTAGATCATTCTGTTTTTAAATACGTTAATATTAATACCGATGGCACTGCTATTGAATCGTTTTTAACATCATTTGGTTCCTCAGAAAAATTGGAATTTCTGGAATGTTTTGAAAGCATTTTCCTCGTAGAGAAACATTTATGATATCTTGGTATGATTTTAAACGATGTCATTTGGAACAGTAAAGTTTGTGGTATATATAGTTTATCTTTATTCTTCGGACCAAGAAACTGAACGGTTAACTCTCTAGTCTTCAGTTCAATAGTTCGTGGATTTGAGTCCCACCAAAAGTACTCTAAACTAATAAACGAATGAAACTATTATTGTGTTCTATTTACCGAGACGAAGACTCAATATCAGAGTAAGTGATGATTCATTTAGTTTTAAATCATGTTTTTTTCACTTAACATATAAAAAATGAGAATCATCTTACAGATTAATGTGTTTATCACTGCTATTGGAAAACCAAACTGAAGAGTAATTTTTTAACTTTAAATCAAATGTAGATTTGATCAAAATGATCTAAGAGAACTTTTAATGCCACCTGTAGTATTGTTAATGAATTTTAATGATACTAGAACATGTTATCTTACAAACTTTTAAAGACTTCTTTGGTAAGGAATTAATTAATAGAACTTGAGTTACCACTAAAATGTTTTTACCCGCTGCTTTGGTTATGGTAGACAAGAGGTTTCACAGGAAATATTTCAAGAAATACCGGGGGAAGTGCCAGAAGAAAATATTTGGCAAAAAAATAATGCAGAGGGATATCATCTGACCTCGAATAAGAAAGTATTAAGTGTTTTTCTTTTTCAGTTTGTAAAAAAAGTGATAAATGAATATCAGTGGACTGAAAAGGAATCTATATGAATTTCATTGTATACAATTGCTTACAAAAAGTTTTCGAATACAATGCAAATCTATAAGCGACATGCTGTGAATACTTTAAATAGAGCAACCTAACACAACAGTGTAGAAAAAGTATGCAATCTACAATATAGAAAAAAAATGAGCAATTATGTTTGAGTTACAAAAGAATTCTGCAAGAAATTAATTTATTGCCGTAACACCAAGCATTGTATGATTCACTTCACATTCTCATTTCCATGCAGAATAATGCGTTTTATTGAATTCTTATTGCAATATCATAACAATAAGCACTATTTTCGATGATGTATTGAAAAAGAAACATATACAGAAACTGGCAGACTTGTTTCTACTTGTGTATCTTAATTTACTTCGAATTAAAAAAAAAGACAGAAGAATCGAAATGTGTTCCTCATTCTAAAAAAGATCACATTATTTATCAAGTAGACAACTACATTCTAAAATACAATTATGACTGTTGGTGTATAAGACAATCTACGGCCGGTCAAAGAACCCTCGTTCCCAGTTAATTCTGGGTAGAATAATTACTCCAAAACAATCCTCGAAGAGTCAGGAAAAGAAGAAAAAAAAAATAGTTTTTTTCCTTCGATCATTGAGTCTCTTCTTCCCCTCATCCCCATCCTTCAAGTTGCCGAAACCCGAGAAAGTGGGAGCATTCGAGAACACAAAAAGATTCCCTTTTTTTATTCCCTATTCGGTATTATTTTCCCTTCACAAATTGACAGCTGTTTGTTTTATACTTCCCCACCTGAGTGGCACGTTACCTGACAAAATGTCACGTTTAAAACACCACCGACCAAATACTGTTATTTAAGGAACGCCGCTGAACTTTAGAGGAGTTTTTCGATTAAAAGCTGTTCGAGAAACCATTTTAGGAGTTCTTTTTTTTTATCCCCTCACTGATTGGTTCGTCAAAGGGAAGAATGGTTCTGAGGGTTATTAAGTAAGGGGAAGCAACGCGTTGAATGAGACCTGCATCAAAAAAATGCAGAAGAAAAATTCCAAATATGTTATTGTTATTTTTTTTAATTGGAGTTACAAGGCAAAGCAAATTTTATCGGAATGCTTGCATATGTTATACCCGACATATTAGGACAATTTAATTAAAGTGAAGTGGCCAGAAACGTGATGAAACATATTCCTTAGAAAATGAAAGAAAGAAATCGTATTTGTGCAGATTATTTAAATTGTTTTCACCGAACCAAAGATAACTTGTGAGTAACAACTTAATATATCTTACTTTCTTCAAGATATTTTTGATTTAAAATACAAAATTTAAGAATAGGTATCTCTAAAATAAAATTCCAGAAGTCCACTGTAAACTGTAGGCTTCAGTCTAATTAACTCTCGTATACCAAAAATGAGTGAAAAACATGTAAATTTCATTTTAACTTATACGATTGAACATTTCAAAATTCCAAAAACCGTAACTCGTATTTATCTATTATATAGTTTCAAGAATTTAAAAAAATTATTCGAGATTTTGTGTTTCAGAAGTTCCTTATTATTCATTTCTTTGGCATCAAATTATTTAAATTTATTTTTTTCTAAAAACAATATAAATATTTTATAACCTTAATAAAGTATATTAACTATGTAGCTATGCATTAATATATGAAAGATTTTCACGAATACTTTGACAATAACCAGGAGCATAATTTATTAAAATTCATCTTTTAATAAAATGATTCTTCTGAAATGTGCATTAGAAACAAAAATAAAAAGAAGATTCGAAATTGTTTAAACAGAGCCATTCACTTTAAAATTAAATGCAATAACTTGGATTGTATATGATATACATAAGTGAATACTCAGTTTCTTGTATGAACTTACAAATACTGCACAACTTTCGATACTTTAATCCTGTACTGATTTAAGTTCACAATTGGGTACGCTTTGGCATAAGAACTATGTTGGCAAGAGTGTTGCATATTTATTAGCCCAAACATACGTACACTATATTATTCAAAACAATATATTCTCCAACTAATAAGGAAAATTTGGATTTCAATAACTTTAGTTGCAAATATTATTGTCGGTTAGTAAAAGTAACAGACGGAATTCATTCAAAGGAATTTACTAATCGGAATAAAGTTATCAGCACAATTACTTATTAATAACAGTATGTTCGAATTCAGTCCTATCATACATACATCAGACACACATTTATTTTTTCTTCTGAGTAGTATTTGTGAGTTACATTAATGTTTCCCGTGTATATATTCTGTTGCATGTGGATTAAAGCTTCTACAGCGGAGGCTTTATTACTCGCTTGTAGATTTTACTTTGCTTAAAATGCCAGAGAGAATCAGAAATTATTGAATTTCATATAAACAAATGTATTATGAAATCAAATCAATGTTTGATGGCAAACAACAAAAGAAAAATGCAGGAACATATAATAGAAAAATTTATATATTGCAACATTGATTTTATCCTAATTTAGTTACATTATAACTGTTGCAATTGGTACTAAATCAAGTTTTTCCTCTTTGTTCCTTTTTTCATTCAAGTTTTTTAAATATTTCCTTGCGAAATTCGATCTATTGGTAGGCTTGATGTAATTGACAAAACTAATAATATTCTTTTTATTTCATCTTTCCTCTCGATGCCTTTGAAAGAGGAATAAATCATAGAATATGCAATAGAACTAACAAACACATTAGTGCCATAGACTGTTTCTGAAAATATATTTGAAAGGAGTAGCACAGATACTTTCAAGATATCTAACCACTATATCTAACTAACATAAAATTAATTTTCTAGTTTTGTTTGAAATATTACAGATGAAAATAAAACCATTAAAAATATATAATACGGAGTGATTATTGTTCAATCTTAATAGACATTATAAATTCTTAAAAATTATTTTTCACCAATGCATTAGGTTTTGGACATTTACACATGCGCATGTTATGCCAGTCATGTGCATTGAGTACATGCGCAAAACCTAATTTTTGCAGCCATCTATGACCCCTGGAGGTTTTACGCACTGACAAAATAAATATTAGGTTTGGGGAAAAAGAAATCCATTATTTTTACGTGAACTTTGTGTAACTTTTTTTGGATTCACTTTGTAAAAAGGTTTAAAACAGCTTTCATGTAGATTTTTAGGTCTTGCGCGTTAAGACTGCTGACATGCGGTTAACTTCAATCATTTTTGATATTTTATAGACATTTTCAACAATGCTGTATCCACATGCGAGGTGCATCTCTAACATCAAAAATACCCGAACGGAATCGACGAAACAAAAATTGTACGTAACTGGTTGTTACAGTCTTATATAGGACAATAAACACCTTTCACAATTTTAGCCACCCGGCTATCTTTTTCGCCGTAACAAGAGAAAAACGAAAATGTATCGAATTTTCTGTTTGTTGTCTTCCATTTTTAAAACCTTGTACTCGTAACTGAATGAATCAAACAAAAAACCGCAAGAGGATATTTTAGTGTCAAATGTCATCTTTCCAACGAGCATGAATCTGAAATTGTTTGATAGATACCTGACGAGATATCGATCACTACAGACGTCTACCGAAAAAATAATGGATTACTTTTTCCCCAAACTATTATTATTATTCAAAAGTCTGAAAATTATTCGACTTAACATTTTTTTACAAATTCCTGCCTTGAGTTTTCTTTTAAAATGCTTTTTTATTAGAAACAGATTCAAAGAAGTGTCATATGAAAAAAAAGTAACTTTGATATCACCAGATTTTGATTTAGAGTATTAAGATTTATCGAAATAAATTTTATTGTTTTAAAGTGTACACTTTATATGATCTAATATTCGTAACAAATACTTGAAATGATTTTGCTTTTTTTTATTAAAAACATTCAAAGTAAAAAAAAAAGTACCAAAGTTGCTCCTGTTTTGATTTGGCACTAATTTGAATCTTACAAAACATTTATAAATATATATATATATATATATATATATATATATATAAAGAACAATTTTGGTACCAAAACTAAGTTTTTTCCTAAGAAATCAAAAATCAGCACTTTATTTGACTTAATATTCTTTACAATATTTTTAAATGTTTTGTAAGATTCAAATTAGTGCCAAATCAAAACAGGAGCAACTTTGGTACCGCCAACTCTTCAGTAATAAAATTCATCGAAATAAATCTTATTACTCAAAGGTCTTCAGTTTATTTAACTTAATATCCTTTACAAATACTTAACATGATTTTGCTTTTAAAATACTTTTATTGGAAACAGTTTCATATCAAAAGGAAAGTTCCTTTGGTATTGCCACACGCCCACTTTCCCCCATACATGCAATGGAAGACAGATACTTGATGAATGGCTGTTTTGTTCGATGGGCGTTTCGAATTTACTTTATATTAGGCGACATTTTGATTTGTTTTATCGTAATTTGTCATTCTAGTAGCAATACTTCTGATTTATTGGTTGTAAGGGGTGTTATTTGGCGACAATTATCGAGTGTAGTTAATTATTGTTCTGACAAATGCAGTAGCTACGATAATGTTGTAATTGCCGACCTATTAATTTTGTTAACTCTTAGTTTCTGCTTTCGCTGAAACTTAAAGTGAAATGTATTGATATGAATACTAATTGTCATCAACTGAATTTAAAGGACGCGTATTAAGGTTTAGTAATCAAAAATACTTGACCTTTTGACCAATTTGTTCTCAATGCCAAAGTATTCGATCGAATATTTATGATTTTATATAATATATTTTTACTTTTTTGCTATTTTATGATAACTTATATTTGACAATTATTCGCAAAAAATAAAAACGTATCACTTTAATTTTTTTGAAAATTTCAAATTTAGTGAATTTACAAAAAGTTATGAACTCTTTTTAAATACGCAAATAAAACACAAATATATATTGCATAGAATTTGATGATTGCTTCTTTAATTTAAATTGGCATTGCAAATAGTTGAATTCATTAGAAAAGCTCTGTATCATGAGATTCAGTGAAAATATTTCTTGTTGGATTTATTTAAGCATTTTCAAAACACTTTACCACAGTAAGTTATGGCTGTAATTTTAATTACACATGACTTTTGTAAGGATAGAAAGCTTATTATGTTGATATTTCTGTAATATACACGACTCTTACTAAAAATTATTAAACTATTTAGAGATAAAATTAATCAAATAAATTTTGTTTCTTAAAGAAATCGAGGAATTAACTTTTGCCATTTTAATTATTTTATTTGTTAGGATGTAACTAGAAATACATATAACCAGATATAATTTCAGATAACCCTTCAGTTTATTCTAAATTAAAATTAGGACTTAAGATGATTCTTAATAAAAACTAGAATGGTTGTATAATATAATATAAAACGTACTCATTATGCATTTCTTGCTTCTAAATAGTATTTGTTAATTTTTTTATTACATTTATATTTCCAGTTAATACTTTATTGTTAGCAATGTTACTATAAAATTACATATTAATTTGCAATATTTTTATGATGTTTAAAGTTTGGAAATATTTTGCTGATGTACATTAATAGCATAAGCGATATCTCACACACCATGAAGATTCAACTGATAAATCATTATATATTATATTTTAATACTACTCAGACTAAAATTTAGTCAATATTTTAAAAAAAGAATTATTGAATTTGGTGGATTTTATAATTTTAATTAATATTAACTTAAAATATCTTTAAATGTTTGCCTACATTTATAAAACATTTATATATAGGGTACTTGAAGAATATTCAATCATTATTCTGATAAAAGTTTAATCAGTATTTAGAAATACGTCATTAAATTTTCAGAGTTTATGGGCCTCGGATACATTTAAATGATTGCCGGCCTTTAAAAAATATATTCATAAATGTATTCTATAAAAAGCATGTTCAAAAATAAATTGATTTTTACATCATGGTATATCGAAAAAAAAACACATAAAAACTTAAAATTTAAATTTTGAAGTGAAACATTTTACTTTTGAAAAAATTAAATGTTTTCAGCATTTTTCAGAATTTGATGCTTCATCAATTAACTTATTACTAGATCTAATATTTAATTAGCATCAAATGGATTTATTCTATAAATTATAAAAAAAATTCTGAATATTTTTCTTTTATGTACATAGGAACATGTTTCGTAAATTAATTTAATTTTTGAATAATATTTAAAAATAAATAAAATTAAATAATTTTCTTCATGATATTATTAACATAAAACTAACTTAAAAAATGCAACACATAATTTATCCGACGTTTGCATTAGTAGTTTATGCAATACATATGATATAACTTTTGAAATTTAATTCTACAACTTTGTATTTTCAATGTTTCTTTAATGCCCTTTCCTGAGATGGTAAAGTCACATTGGTTCAAAGTCTCCTTCTCTTGGGAAATTTAATACTTTCAAGGAATTCTCTAACATACTTTTCTATGTCGTTACTTTTAAAATATTTAATTGATAAATTAAGATTCTTTCTAAATATTTTAAGATAAAAGATGTGGAAACTAAATTTTTATAAGGATAATTAAATAATCTATTAATTGAAACAATTATTAACATATTAATCTTTTACAATCATCGTTAATTGGATTAAATCGAATTACAAATTAAACAAGACAATGTTGGAGTTCTCAATATATTATGCAAGGCTTTAAAATAGTAGCCTCATATCGAATTTATCATTACTTTGAATGTTAAATCTATTAATGAATTACTCATATATTTTGTAAAAGCAGAGTTTTTTTTTAATAATCTACTAGAGAATAATTCTTTTTCTACTTTTATAGTTTATTAAAAATTTTAAATAAAATTTAGCATTTTAATGTTTCACAAATATTCTTTTTTTAAATTTACTTGGAAGATTTAGTAGAAAATATTTAAATCTTATTTGCATTTCATGTAAAATATAGTATTTACAATAAATTCCCTTTTTATTTATAATTTTTACGTTTATTTCAATTATATTGTCGAAGTTACTTTGGTCTATATGTAATAATATCTCCTTTACTGGAAGATTGTTTTTAATGTTTATTAAATACGTTAATACGTTTAAAATATACGTATTTTACACTCATGCTTTCTAATAAAGTTTTCCAGAATTTACATACGCTTAAGAATTTACAGAAATATACCCGACTCCTTCTTAGATCAATTTAATATTTTGCTGGAACATTAATTTATACTAATACGTAATTACGAAAAAGAGAAAGCTTGATTTAGGTTTTGATGAAAGTATTTTCTTTTTTAAGATATTTACTTCACGATTATGGTTCTGAGATAATTATTTCCAAATATACCTACCAACAGGACAACTACGCGTGAAATTTTCAACACATGTGCGATTCGCGATTATATAAAATCAAGCGAAATAAAATTGCCTTAAATAGTTGATTGGCCAAAAAATACCAAAACAAATTTGTTTTCAATAAGTTTAATAAACTAAGTTTTTCCAATCAGGTGATGTCAGAACTTTCCAGATTGAAATTCGTATTTATAGAACTGAAATTTTTATTTGCTGCTTCAACATCATCCCGATCCTTTATCATTAAATTTTCTTTGGTTTAATAAATTTACATTACAAGGATTCGAATAAATGAAATTAGAATTATTAGATTTATATTGTAAGATTGATAACACAGTTAATTATTTTACATCTTCGATGAGATCAATTAAGCAGACAATCTGTTCTGTTATTCAGACATTGACTAATCATTGAGATGCCAATTTTATCGCAAATTTTAATTCAAAATTGAAACAAATTTAATGCGACTGATATTCATATCAAATATATCTTTTTAGATATGAGTAGTTTATTGTATCTCATTCTGATTTACATTTTTTGTCTCAGAATTAAAATTTTTTAATGCTCTTCTGGATTTTTGCTTTCAGGATTTTTTATTGATATAAGCTCTCATCAATGATTTTTTAAATATTTATTCTCTATAACAATCAGAATCAATGAAATTTTGTAAAATCCTGCCAAAAACTCGCTCATTACAATGATCAAAGTTATAAAATTTTAGAGAATTTTAAAGAAAAATATTACTTGAAGTCTATAAGCTCTATTTTATTAGCCAAAAAGCACATTTAAAGTAAAAATAACATTATCATAAAAAAGCTTTGATTAACATTAAGCACTTGTGAAAATGTGTAAAAACATTCATAGATGTTAATCATCATGCAATTTTTGTTAATTAAAAAAACAAAGATTTTCTAATGCTGATTTAACTATTTAAAATTAATGTTGTGGTTAAGTTAATCATTTTTATAAAAATCATAATTGTTCCTACAGTTATCATTGTAAATCAAATTAATTTTTTCAATATTTTCCCCCTTTTTTATCTTTTATTTAAAGTTTTATCCATAAAATGATAAAAAAATAAATTTTTCATAAAAAGAAAAGTAAAATTTTATTTTCGAAAAAATAAGTAAATTTACGTATTTATTTTTAGTAACGAATTCAAAAATTACTATTTTACGAGAGGTGATATGGGCAAGGCGTGAAAATCATTCCGAATGTCTGTCTTCAAATATCACTATTTGTAACTTAAATTATTGAAAGAAGATAACACATTAAAAATCATCGATAAAACAAAATAAAAAGAGGTCATCACCTGAAAAAATCAGCTGTTGTAAAAAAAATTTCACTGAAAATGTCAATTTCTATTATTATGGGTTAGATTTTATCAAGTTAAATTTACATTTTACAAAGCGTGCGTGGAAATAAGTAATCAAAAAATGTATTGCATACAGAAAAATGTATAGAAAAATTAATTTATTTGGTATTAAAATTGTTTTACAAGATTTAGAAAATGTTATATAAAGAAAGAATAACGTTATTAAAATATTTTCTAAATGAATAAAAAAAAACATTCGTCAAATACTTAATATAATGAAATTTATACTTAATTAATTTTTTTTACAATATATTATTTTGTTTCTATTATTTCATTTCTTTTCTTTTTCTATTCATTTCATACTTATTTTGAATATATTAGTTTGGGGAAAAAGAAATCCTTTATTTTTACGTGAGCTTTTTGTAACTTCTTTCAGATTCGCTTTGTAAAAAGGTTTAGAACAGTTTTCATGTAGATTTTTAGGTCTTGTGCGAAGAAGCTACGACTGCTGACATGCTGTCAAGTTTGATAATTTTTGATATTTTATAGACATTCTCGACGATGTTGTATCCATGCGAGGTGCATCTTTAGCATCCAAACACCCAAACGGAATTGACGAAACCAAAATTATGCGTAACTGGTTATTACAATCTTATATAGGACGATAAACACTTTTCACAATTTTAGCCACCTGGTTAGCATTTTCGCCATTATAAAAGAAAAACGAAAATGTATCGAATTTTCTGTTTGTTGTCTTCTATTTTTAAAACCTTGTACTCGTAACTGAATTAATCAAACAAAAAACCGCAAGAGAATATTTTAGTGTCAAATGTCACCTTTCCAATGAGCATAAATTTGAAATTGTTTAATAGATACCTCACGAGATAGCGATCACTACAGACGTCAACCGAAAAAATAATGGATAACTTTTTCCCCAAACTAATATTTTGAATTTATTATAAATATGTTTTTGTAATCATATCGTTCAATGTTTTCCTTAGCAACACAGAAGCTGAGCTAGTAAAAGTATAAAACAATAGTTTGGTAGTTCGAATCTCTCATCTACCAAGATTTCTTTTTAAATATTTGATCAAAATTCATTTTTTAGTCCTGGTCAAATATACTAAAAAGAACTGCGTGGCCAAAATCCAAATGAAATCTGTAAGATAGAAATGATATTATTTATTCGTTGAGGATTTGTAATATTATTGATAGATTATTTGAGAAACATATTCGTTTTATAAAAGAGTCTTAGCATTTTTTCAAGAACTAATTAATTTATGGAAAAACTCTCAGAAGTGGTTTTCAGACTAAAACAAAGATTGCGAAAACTTTGTAATATTCTAGAGTTTTCAATTTCCATATCATTTAGTTTCTTCTTTATTTGGAATCCAGCGGAAAACAGTTTACACATATTTAAACATCGTTAAGCAGCAATTAAAATTCCAGAAGCTCTTTACAAATCGGCAGTGGTCGCAGACGATCCTCACCACTTATCGCCATTAGCTTTGATTCACGATGCACCAAATCCAATTTGCAGAAGTCAGGAACTATTCCCAACTTTTGGCGCTGAAGTAGTCCTCCAGATTCATGAGGCTCGCAAAACTTCGCAGACTGCGAAGAGTGTGTTAATTTCGTTGCCACGTCCCAAGAGGCGTCATTAGCATGGAGATCGAAGGGGACAGGACAAGGCTGTCCAGTACACAGCAGACCAATAGGTGTGAGTGACGTCGAAGGGATTGTTTACAAGCTCTGCGAAATATCTAATTAGGAGTTATGAGTTAGGCATCGGTGGAAGCGAATTTCAAAAGCTTCGAAAATCAACGGCTATAATGCCTGTCCCTGGAGTTTCCTGGGATTATGAAAGCACTGAACTGCTTTAAATTGTTTCCTAACGCCTAACAACCGGAGTAAAGAGATTAGATTGAATTTAACATTTCACACACACTTTTTTCAAATATCACAGTTCATGTTAATATAACATGAACTTTGATATTCGACTGCAAACTAGTATGATTTTAAAACACAGAAGTCCAATATATTTCGAAGAATATATTTCACTATGTAAAACATTTACATCTGAGTGCTAAACTTCAAAAATTTTAAGCATCTGTAGGGAAAAATCTACTAAAATTTAATTTCTAGTAACGTGGTATATCTTAGTTTAGCTTTTATGTAGCGATAGCTGCCATTTTGTTATTCATATATTTTCGTCATTAAAATAGCCAAAATATCAAGGGGTATCCGTTTGTAAACTTTTACCGATTTATATTATTTTTATATTAAATTCATTGTCATTATTAGTTTCTAATTTTTCTCTTGTTTCTGAATTTGCATTATTTACAGTTTATTGTCTTCTCTTGAAACAAAAGTGATTTCTATGTTTATTCCTCGCAAATTTGTAATGGTTACCTTGTTTATTTGAACAATATAATTGAAGATTTCATGACCCAAGAGAAGGTTTGGAGAAACGACATATAATAAATGCTTTATATTTTCAATCAAATAAATATATTAGGTTAATTATGGAAAATCCATAATTTTTTGAAAGATGTCTATTGCGATCGATATGTTTTAAAGTACTGGTCTAACAATTTCAGACTCGGGTACGTAGGAAGGAGGCCTTTCTCAATAAAAATTTTGCTTAGCTCAATCAGGTGTGAGATGCAGAGTGTTTAAAATGGAAGTCAACAAAAAAAAATCAAAACATCTTACTCTTTGATAAAGGTAGAAATGCTAGGTACATGCAGTTGTGATAGCCAATAATACGCAATTTTGGTTTTTTTCGATTCCGTTCATGCATTTTTTATGCTAAAGTTGTATCTCACACTTGTAGACGTATAGTCGTAAATGGCGATAAAATCATAAAAATAATCAAAAACTACCTCCATATTATCAATGGTAGGTACACTAAAAAGCTAAAGATTACCAATAAAACAGTTTTAAACCACTTGCACGAAGTGAATCCAAGACATATTAAATTCCTTACAGTCATACAAAATAATGGATTTCTTTTTCGCCAATTCAATACTATAGGTTATTGAAAATGAAATTAAGCAATTTATAATTAAAGAAAAACTATTTAGTATCTAATAAAAATAGTTATAAATAAAATAATGCTTTTCAATCAGAAAGAAAAAGTGATTTACTTAATAAGAAGTCAATACAACTACTACATATTTTGCAAGTTGAATATTTTTAACTGTTGAGCGTAAGTAATCGATTTGGCAACTTATAAAAAATTCTTAAATTTATTGCCAATCTTTTTCTTAAATTTGTTTTTAAGCAAAACAAATCGTAATGACTTTAAAAAAGCATTTGCGAAAGATATGAAAGTTAAGAAATAAATAAATTAATTAAGAGCAGAAAATTTTACCTAGTTGAATATTCAGTAAGTAGTATATATTAATTACTCCATCGGTGACATATTTCCTTATTTATAGAGACTAATTGGCTGTCTAGACGCCATTATGAATGCTGCTGCAAAAAGATATTCTTCTCTTCAAAGGCCCTTGATTAATATTTAGTTAATATTAATTCCTCATTATTTTCAGTAGTTTATTTTAGCTTACATAATATCACGTTTCTTGAAATTGCTTTAAAATGCTATTTATGTAATTATATCAATGTATGGGCTTTAATGTTGTGATTTTAAAATAGTCCATATTCCCATTTCATAGAACTTTTTGAATAAGTATTCGAGTATTGTCGCTATTTTTGTTTGCTATCATATAAGTAATTTAGCTGTGAAAGCTTTTATAAAAGTTTTCAAAAATAAAGCAAATATAATAATATATAATTTAATTCTTCATAATTCCTTCATTAACGTCTTTTTGGACAAATAATATTCCATTTACCTTTAGGAATAATTACAATTCTGAAGTAAATTTTTTGTTACACGTGCAGAAAGAAAATGATATTTATGAAATTAAATTTTATGTCAAAAATTATTTTTAAAAATTGAGAAAGAAATATGTATGTAATTCATTAGTATAATTAAAAGATTATGAACACATATACTTACATATGCATATTCTACCATCACCAATGAAGATATGCGGAGTTAAGTCACCAGATTAGAACTCGCGCGCGCTCGAAAATCTTTTAATTCCTTAATACAACAAATATACGAACTGTGTGTTTAATGATTGTGTTTCTATGACAACCAAAATCAGGAACCCTTTTTCAGTAAATACGCAAAAATATTTTTCAAAGTAAATTAAAATATTTTAGAGAAAGTTATTTTTAATTTGTTTAAAGTTTTAAAGAAAATTGAAAATTTCATTAAGGAACATTAGTAGCCTAATATTTATGGACGAAATATTTTATAAATAATTAATTCATTACAATTCAGATAATTACAGATAATAACAGATATTAGAGAAAATAACAGATAATTTCTTTTTAAAAGTGTTACTACAAGCAAACGATTTTTATTGTTATAACACATTTAAAAAAAATAAATAAAAAATAAAGAGTTTAAAAATCAATTCACGATATTAAACATAACGTTGTGAATTGTCTTTTAAAAGAATATGAGAACAGTTTTGTATTTTTTAAAAGTATGAGTTTCAGTGAACGGAAAGATTTTATGTATTGATTGAAATGGAATGAGTAAGTACTTTTATTGTTCAAATTATTAATCTGAAATTTGAAATAAAGTATTCTGAATTTAAAAATGGGATTCAACTAAGAATTGTTTGTGTTAATGTGCTGCAAGTGTTATAGAAAATAAAAAGCTATGAGTTTTAAAAATTGAATTAAAATATGATGTTCACATTATTGATTTGGTTATATTGCTCGATTAATTTAAACGAAATATAAAATACAATCATATGAATTTAATGATCTGACAAATATAAGCTTCTACTTATTTTTATAGATCAGAACTCTTATCATACTTTAAAAGAAATAGTTTTAAGAATAAAGCAATGCTTCTTTTAATTAAAATCACCCAAACATGAGAAATTTGCCTTGATTAATATTTAGTAAGAGAAATTTGCTTGGGTGACAAAGAAGCAAAATATCAATGAGAAAAACGTGGTATTTTTTTTCTATGAGCATGTTATCTGAATCTAAATATAGTGCATTTTAATGATATCATCTAAAATTATTGTTGTCAATTTGCAATGTTTTAAACAATAAATATAATATTTCATAAGCATAAAAATTGTCCGGATTCTAAATCACCCAATTATGGTTGATCTTCACCAAATTGTAATTGATCTTCGTATCAGCCACAATGTTGCCTTTATTGTTGTTTTAAATATTGTAATGAAGAAGTTAATATGAGTGATACACTTTAGTGTGTATTTTAATTCTTACATTTTAAACGTTGAAATTAATTAAAAAAAATTTATAAAATATTAAACAATTTTAATTAAAATCTTTTGTATTTATTATTCGTTACTATCCCTTTCAAATACTATTCTTAATGTATATTTGGAAATGTATCAGTTTGTAGCATAAATTAAACATAATGAGACTCAAATACTAGCATTCGGAAATCAGTTTAGCATTTAATCACGGGTGTAATACTCGAATTATAAATGCACTCGATTGCTCCGGAAAGGTTACCCAAGTTCACAATCTTGGCGCATCTTTCTTTCATTTCTACTTAAAAAAAGAAAAAAAAAATTTTTTTCTCTTATAATGCTCATAAAGGGAATGCGCTTTCAAGATTAAAAGATGGAAATCTTTGATAAATCATTCGTAAAAATTCGATAGAGTTGGTTTACTTAGCTTTTGGCGAACGTTTCAATCATAATACTGATTGAGGTAATGGATTACAAAAAAATAATCATCCTCATTCTTGAAGTAAAGCTAGCTTTTTTTGCCTTTACAGGCATTAATTAAAGCATTAAGCTTACTGAAGTGCATTTCTTTTATTTATTTAATTTGTGATGTTTCATATTTTTTTGTACATTTTATGTTCAGACGTGTTCTTTCTCCCATGGAGGAAATGGAATCAAAAGGAAGGACTTGACCACACCCGAAGGATAGAACAATTATTATCTTTTTCATTTTTATTTGTTTTGATTTACTCCCATCTTTTTTGATTACCATGTAGATTTAGTGAACATTTTATTTGCTGCCTTTTGGCGACAGCTGAAGTGAAAGACGTTCCCATTATCTTACACAACAAAGTATAAACTGAAAAAAAAAGTAAGCTGAGATATAGAAGTTCTTTTGTATAAATTTAAAAAAATCACTAAAATATCTAATGGCGTCTGGGAGATTTTTCATCTGAAAGTTACATTTTTTTAAAAAAAACTTTCATTGGCGATTTTCGGTACTTGTACAAAATTCCATCAATCTGTCATCGTAAATATCACCAAAATGGACACCAAATTGCTTCATGTTGTTCTTTTGTACATATCTAAAAATATTAAAACACATAGAGTAATTGAGTCACAATTTATTTGCAAAAGTAACTAAGCGTAAATGTATTTTAAACTTATTAGTTTAAAAAACAACTAAAATTCTTTTTTTTTTTTTTTTTTTTTTTTAAAGTTTAAAAAGAATGAAAAGTATAACGTTATACACTATTCGATATTTGTTAACATTTTACTTAAACATTAAATAAATCTCTGGGTACAATCAAAACAAATATATTGGAACTTTTAAGCAGTTCTTTTTCTAAAGAAAATTGGTTTATTAGAACTGAACTCTTTGTTTAAAGAAACAGAAATTGCTTGCCAATTTAACAACCATGTATTTTTTTATATAGTTTCTATTATTGGAGAAAATTGCATTATTTGGAAATATTTATTTTCTTGATAGATGAATTTCACTTATGGACCGAATTTTCTTTGCTACTCAATTGAAACGTAATATGTAAACTTCTTTTGTCTGTCAATTTTTAATTGTAAATTCTAAGCGAAAAAATGACTTTTAGACGTTTGTAAGGTTAAGAAGTCGCGTAATACGTTCAGCAAAGTAAAAAACAATTTTTTTTTTAATTAAACATTAAAAACAATCTTCCAGTAAAGGAGATATTACATATAGACCAAAGTAACTTCGACAATATATTGAAATAAATGTAAAAATTATAAATAAAAAGGGAATTTATTGTAAATACTATATTTTACATGAAATGCAAATAAGATTTAATATTTTCTGCTAAATCTTCTAAGTTGTTCTCCTTGATGATCCCGTCGCTTAAACTGTGTTAAATGTGAACATAAAAGAAGTTTATGCTGATATTTATTTCATTATTTTGACTCGTAACCTTTCCTTCATAAGCATATGACAGTCAGCATTCAGATCGATGAAATTATGTTTAATTTTGGCATCAGACAGTGATACAATATAAACTTCTTCAGTATCTAGTATTTCTTCAATGAAAGCAATTGGAATGGTACATTTATCTTATCACAACAAAGTTTTCTTCTTTGTCGTCAAAATACTATTTTTTTGTTTCTGGTTTGTGAAAATATTTATTCAAGCTTAGAATAGTTAATAATATAGCTTAGAAAAGCTTAGAATATTAAAAGTGCTGTACACAAGTTACTAGATTGGGCTTTTTTTACAAAATTCAAAAACAAATTTTAAATATTTTAAACAATTTGCACTTGATATTTGTCATATGACAAAACCAAGTGTTGAAACGCTGTCTAATGATGAATTGACTTCTACAATCCTAAAATAAATTTCTACATATATTTTTAGTATAATTTGGTACTGATTTTTTTATGAATTTATCTGCCAGAAATTATGGAAAATATAATACAATAACCAAAATATTTCAATTTTTTTTTTTGAAATGGATATAACGTTGAAAAAGCGTTTAAAATATTTATTCAAGATTTGATTTGCATAGAAATAAAAGTATTCTTCCATTTCATAAGTAGTATTTTTTTTTATTAAAACTTTTTTAAAGCATATAATTTATGAATTAGTTATTTAAAATATTCTAAGTAAGCTAATGGCTTATCATAAATGACTTCTAAGAGAAATATTTAAAAAATTACAAAATTGCCAAGTTGTCTTTTCATTCATGCTCAAATATTAACCATAGAAAATAATTACGATTGATTAGATTTAATTTTAATCATATTTGAATTATCAATGAGTAAATATACTTGACACTTTAAATGTGAATAAATATACAATAATTGGATTTATTTTATATGCCATTTAATTTATTTGAAAATATCTACAAATATACTACATGGCCAAAATGCACAAGAGAAAATATTAAATAAAATAGTTACGAATAACTGAAGATTTTTCTCAATTATACTTTATGTACCAAGAACTAGTTACTTCCAAATATTAAGAAGAGTGTATGAAAAATGATAACAGCAGGAAATTTGTTTGATTTTCCCTGTCTTTAAATTAATAATGAACAGTGTATTACACTTTTAATTGTAAAAGAGACATTCAATAACATTGCTTAACAATGATTACATAATTATTTTCAAATAAACTTTATGTAAAACTAGAAACAATAACTTCTGAATGTCAAGGAAAATATATAGGAAATTATAGAATTCACCATCACTTTTAAATTGCACTTAAGCATTTGCTAACAAATGCAAATTTTCCTAATTTATTCCTATGAATATTCAGTTATTTATATCTCATTTATGAGAAAATACAGTAGACAGCTTAAAGGTGAGAAAAAACATTAAGTGGCATAGCTACTGGCAATTAAAGATTTTCTCAAGAGATAAGAAAAATTATTCTATTTATATTTGTAAATTATATTTTTCTTTTCCTTATCTATTTTCGGTGACTGACAAATCTGACAATTCTCAAGTCAGCTTTCAGATCGATTGAGTCTTCAGCCTGTGATTTTTCGTCCTATGACGATCGGTATGTAAGCTCTCAGTCATCGGCAGCGATTCGTTCGAGTTGTCTAATGTGGTGATCGGAATTGTATCGAAGTGGAGAAAAAAAGAAAAGGCGTGACCCGATTACATGTGAAGGGTCACATGTCAGCATCACATGACACGCTTCCACGAATGATAGAGTGCTAGTTCGTTCTCTCTACAACCGCAGGGAATCGCTGAAAATGAAATGCGTACCGCTTCTGTAAGAAGTTATGATTAAGCCTTTGTTGTGTGTGAGTGTGTGTTATTATTTTTAAGATTTATCCTATTATCCTCGCGAATTAAAAAAACAAAAATGCACATCGATAACTCTTTCGATGGGCGTGATTTTTCCGAATGGTTTGATTTAGGTTGCCCATCAAGGTCTGACACTTCTGGTATTGGTGATAGGGTGCGTAGGATTTGGTTCGAAAGGGTGACGAAATTATCTGTCTTCGATGAAGGAGGCAGTCTGGAAAACTAAATATGATTGCTTTTGCATTGAACTGAATTTCACTAGATGCTTATCATTGAATCGACTGATTAATGACTTTATCTCCTGTTAAAATATGGAGTTAAGAATATAGGCAATTGCAAATCTTAAACAATCAGTTTGAACATTTCGAATGGTCGATAGACTTTCGTATTCAAAATATTTTAAAAGAAAATTATGAATATTGTATATTTTTAAAGTTTTATTAAGTTAAAAATTTCATCATTGAGTTTAAGAATATTGATATTTAATGATAATCAATAAAAAATTTTAATACACATTAACATATAATAGAAGTTTTGAAATATATATTACTTTAGTTAATATACTTGAGCTGGTAACGTGATCAAACTGTTTCCTAAGCTAGTCATTCGGAAGCAGGATACAAATATACACCTTTAATCATAAAATATTATCTATCTTAATTAATTAAAGCAAATTTAATACTAAATGAATTTCATGGCGGTTATTTTGGCAGCGATACCAAGTTTTTATTTTTATCTCATTAAAACAAGAATAAAAACGCTTTACTATATATATATATATATATATATATATAAGTAACAAGTGCTTATAATTCAAATTAATGTTTGTAATATTGTAAGTAAATCTTTATAAAGTGTGTACGATTTGTATACATTCGATTAAATTTCCTGCATTTAGTAAATATTTCGAAAATTACATAAAAATATTTGCTTACAATCGAGATTTTTGATTATAGTAATAAAAATAACTACGTTAATTATATTTTGTAATGAAGTCTTTTAGATTAATTCATAACGCAAAGGAATTACCTGGAATGGGAAATGCATAATAAATGTAATAGTGTGATAATAACGGTGGTCAGAGGTCTCTCTATTAACAGATTCTTGAAATATCAAGAAGATTAAAGAAAAATTAACTATTAGTTCTTTTAGCTAATCCTATAAAAGATTTTTTTGAATTATAATTACATGCAATTACCCAAATATTCATTTGAAAGAATTGCTTTTGTGGCATCAAGGCTGGTCTCAATCTTTGGGTGCCTTGCCTCCTTTTTACAGATTCCAGACAAAAGCTAAATAACAGTCTAACATCTGGTTCTTCTCACGCGTTTAAGTAAGCGCATTGTTTCAAGCACAGAATTGACCGAAAGCCGTGTGTTTGATGCCAAAACGTGGGTGGATTGAATCTCTTAAAACGTGTTATTATCGAAGCGATAAGGGGAAAAACGTTTTGTCTTCAAGAGGCAAAGTTTATCCTAGGCGCACGTGTCCCTGCACAAAAGTAATGTTTGCTTAAGCAGTCAATTGATAGTCGGAGAATAATATTGTCGTGATGGATTTCTTCTTTTTGGCACTTTAAAGCGAGACTCGCTGTTAAGAAAACATTTAGTCTATGCGACTAAGGTTAGATGTTTAAATGCCTCGTCTGTGCTTCAGACCATCACGATATTCTGATGTGAATATGGTAATGAATTCATTGATGCGGAATTATATAACAGTGTGAATGGATTCATAAACGTAATTAAGTGTTTTCCCATTTCGTCATGGCCATTTGCTTTAAATAAGTCAAATGCGTGGAATGCAAGCACGCATACTCGAATATTTTTTGTATAAGATACATATGGAAGTTCTGAGAGAATTTAACTCATAATGAATAAACAACAAAATTGAATGTTCGATGGAAATGAACAATTTTTCGATTGCTTCGTGTTATCTTACAGCATATTAGCTTATCACACATTTTCAAATTATTGACTTTAGGCCTTTATTAGAAAGTTGGTTCATGCTGTCACAAATTTTACAATTTGAAATTAAATTCTTGAAATGCGGCATTATTTTACGTCATAATTTGACTTTTCAATTTCTGTCTCATGCTTTTTCAAAGTTCGTTCATATCAAATTAGTTAAAAAACTCAACGATTAGTTATCAGATAAAAATCTTAACAATTTTATGTATATTTTTACAGTAGTGAGGAAAACGTATATATATATATATATATATATATATATATATATATA
>JAPDSC010145588.1:491336-514915 GCA_026290005.1 Latrodectus geometricus
ATATATATATATATATATATATATATATATTAATTATTGAAAATTATTATCTTTAAACTTGGTTTTTTTTGTCAATTATTGATGAATAATTTTTATCTTTCAAACCTTTTTTTCCCGATATGCTTAAGTATATTTTTATTTATTATTCATAAAAATCTTTGTATATGAATTATAAACATGACATTGGAATATTCTGTCTTACAAACTATGTTCTGTTCTTAATATATAAAGAAACAGTAATCACTTTGTTCCTTGAGGGCAATCTTTTAATTCTTGGCGTTGATGTATTTTATAAGTTTTTGCGAAATTAAAGTTTTTTCTTTATCAGAAAAACAATTTGGAACAATTAATAATATTGGGTGATTCGAAAAAATTTTCAGCACACAATTAATGAAGAATTCAATAAATAAAATTATTAAATACTCAATGTCTTTTTTGAAGACATTAAAGAACTAGCTTGTTCGACATCATAATTTCCTCAATTATTTCTGCTATTTTAGGTAATGTTGTCGGCATTTTGATTAAAGACTAAAGGCTGTCAACTGTAAGGACTTTATACAATTATTCAACAATAATTATCGAAGACTTGTTTTCAAAAATGTGAATGAAGTTTTTACTCATTATGATTTATTAATAACATACTTAAGTCAATCACAAAGTTGTTTTTATTGTAATTAAAAAGGCACAATTGCGTATGTCATCACAAACTAAGAGAGATTGAAGTATTTCGTTGTTTATTCTAGACTGATTACAAAGTTTAGTTAATTTATTTAACTGAATTTTTGAATACCATAGAATGTATTGAATATAGTTAAAATAAAATCATTAATAACAGGGAAAATTTGGCTAGATTAGAAATTAGTAGGAATGTCAAAGCAGTTGTTATTATTGGTAAGAAATACTTAAAAATTAAAAAAAAAAAGTTCAATAGTAACAAGTGGGGTCTTAATTTTGTTTTCTCTTTGAAAGGATTAAGAATTGAATCTCAAACATTTTTTAACAAAAGAGATTATTTCCTCATGTACTGCTCTCGAAGGGGCTTAGTTTAATGTTAGAGAAAAATAGTTTTAAAAAAGTTTACCATTTTCAAATATGCAACCCCATTTTGGATTTCCTGAACAATGAATCAAACAATTCCTTATATTAATTTAAAAGATTTTGCAATAAATCAAACTATGTATGTATTTTGCAACAGAAAATAGTAGGATTTTTCTAAATATCATACTTATGATGATATTTGTAAAATGTTTCAGTATGTTATTCTAAATAACGATTTTATGTTTCACCGCAACTCTGTTCACTTTTATTTAATTGGACCATATTAAATAGAAACTTTGAATCGAGTTTGTCATGATTCCATGCTCTTTCTAATCTTCATTTCTGTTAAAAAAAAAGTTTCTTTTAAATAAGAAAAGATGAAACCATTCTATTTTAATTATTATATTTGAAATAAATTTCATAAGTATTGTGTTTCATTAATGTTATTTATTCTTATTATGAACAATTTTTTGTGAAACAAATAAATTGTTTTTGGATTATATGGATATTTTATACATAACTTCTGTATTAATGTTCATGATTTACCTAAAACAACTAAACTTTTAAGTGATTTCCATTCAAAATTGTTTTATTGTTTCAATAAATTAACTGTTATAAATTTTTTTATTCAATTCACATCTAAGTTGAAAAGCTAATTATAGTAAAAATACATTTCTTTCATAATGTATAAACAGAAATATTTTGTTATTTTCATATTTTTCTATAATGAATTCAGTGTTTTTGTTATTTGCAATAAAATATGATAACTAATTAAATATATGTATATAACTACATTTTGTACAACTAAGGCATGAGAAATAGTGTATAACTTCTAAGAATGTGTTCTTTCCTTTCTTTATGTGCTTGTACGAATGTTTTTATCTTAGAAAGAACAATATATACTAGAATTTTATAAAGATTGAAGTAATAAATACCATATACTATTAATTGCTGTTTTATTTAACTTTTTAACTTGTCCAATTTTTAATTCTAACTAGTTAGTTTATATACATATATATGATACTTAAGAAATAGGAAATATATTCAAAATATTTCTTGTTTATGCAATCAAAAAAAATTTTTTTTGGTATCTCTCTAACAAAGTAATTGGCAAATTGCTTTTAAAAAGGTATTATTTTAAAATTAAATCAATTACTTTTTAAAAAATTATTTAGATTATTACAGATTTATCGATTATGAGAGCCATTAAATCAAAATCACCAACATTTGGTGATTTGTGATCTAATTTACAAGAAATTCTCTTATTACACTATCTTTATTTAGTTTTGAGTGCTAAATTTAATAACAGGTTATTTTATTTATTTTTGAATAAGTAAAAGTAAGCAAATTAAAATTTATTTTTCTATGTGATGAATTTATAGTATTAATATCACTTATTTAAGAGCGTTGGTGGTTATATTCAATATATAATCTTTATTAACAATAAGCTTTATAACTAAAAAGTATCGATAATTATTCAATGTGTAGAAACTTGCGTTAGTTTCTAAAATGGAACCCAAAGATTTGTATTTTTTCATTTATGACACATGTTCTCACTTAATAACATATGATTTAGAACGCTAGAACAAAAAAAGTAATCGTTCTACGGTAATGCAAACCTTACTCCAGTAGTAGCATAGGGTCAGAGAGAGCACCAGAAAACCGAAGAAGGTGCGGCCACAACAAAAACAACACCGAAGCAAATTTATCCGAATTTTTTTTATTTATTCGTTTCATTTTTACAAAGAACGGAACGGGCGTGTCCAGTTAAGGAACGTGGGAGACAGATTTTATGCTGCCTCCTTCATCAGGACTTCCTCCTTGACTTGCGGATAGTTCTGCAGCCATCTCGTTCCTTACCTTCTTTAATTCTATTACAAGCTGCTGGGAGTGCAGTTTCCGAAAATTATTTTTAATTATCACTTGTTCGTGGAGGAATGGGTTTTTGATTGATATGGTAATGAGCAGGGTGTACCCGTCCTCGCTCTAGGTACCTGCACCCCCTACGTGTGTGGCGGAGGGTTGGCGATGAACCGAAGGAATGTCCGATGCGGTCACCACTCGCCATTACCTATCAAAGGGTTGATGGTGAGTGATTACGGGAACATATTACGCCGTTTTGAAGGCAGAGTGACGTTTTCCATTTGATGTGGTCATATGGAATGGTGTTGCAGCGAAGATAAATGACAATTGATCTCGCCTTGCTGACCATCCTCACCATCCATTAATAAAAACTTGAAAAGCCATTAAAAGCTGAACCAATCTTGCAAGTTTCTGTTATGATTTGGATGTCTATTTCTCCAGCCGAATACGTAATCATTCTATAACTGGCATAAAATTGCTGTGTAAGTTCTGCATAATCATTTTAAAGAGCCATTAATTTCTTTCTTCTCTGCAATCGAGCAATCATTTCATGTTATTTTTGTTCAAGATTATGCAAGGTTGGTAATAGTTGCGTCTGTGTAAATTCAATCCTCACAAATCTTTGACAAAAATATAATAAATATGCATTTTTAATACTTTTAGTTTGCTTAGTTGAATAGTTGTGTTTCACCTATATGTCTGCATTCAATGTATTCCTAAAATTAATTTAATTGATTTTGCGTAAGACATAGATGATAATTATTTCAGTAATATAATGCAATATTACAATACCAGCATATTGGTAGGAGTAATACATATTAGTTAATTACTATCTAACGTACTTTCAGTTATGTGGTGTGGATGCAGATTGATATTTGTTGTTTATGATTGCCATTTTGAACGACCGAACCTTCACACGTTGACCTAATATACTCAAGTAAAAGGCTGTGCTTAGTGATTTAGAAAGTTTAGCATAGTAAATAGTCAAATTGTAATGAAATGTAAGTGAACCAGCTTTAACTTTTATATTCAAACATTACATCAACTTAGTGTAACCTATTTAGCAATATAGTCCATGATGCTATATATCTATAATGCCTCAAGTGCCCACTTTTCTTTTTTAGAGTCAATAAAAATCACAACGTCAGAGCTCAATATTTAATCCACAGAAGAAAAATATTTGATGCAATAAGTGTAATGTGTACAATTTATAAAATTTAAACTGAAACATCTCTATTTAGCTTCAACAAAGAATAAGACACGTCCATTTTAAATGGTTGAATATGAAATTAATTTCATTCATAAAGTGATAAATTATCATGAATACAGTTTAAAGTAACTAAAAAAGGCAACAAAATACATGAATGAACTGTAAAATACATTAAACAAGAAGTAAGAGGTTTTGTATTTTGAACGATATATTTTTCTCGTAGAGGAAAAGCGGCACTTTGGAAAAGTTCACAATTTTATGAATCAATGGTAATTGTAATGCATTCATCGCATTTTCTTCTTTATTTGAAATGTGAAGTGAGCGAAAACCATTCGTATTCATTATTGAGGAAAATTGCTCCAACTTGTGCAATATGTCGCCGCAGCATTTTCACTCCGCTATCTTTAAAAAGAGCACTTTGTGAAAATACTTGTTGACCCTTTAAAGTTTGACCCGAAGGTTGCAAAAAATTATTTTGAAATTACGCCTCACGCTGATTTTAATGAGAACCCTTTCTTCATGTGTGAGTGGACAGATTTTTTTTTTTCAATTGGACGCGGAACCCTCATCGTTCTAAATTGTTGAGGAGAAACCCTTTTTACCTTTTAGTATCCACTCAGCGAATGAAGTAATAACCAGTTAGGGGCACTTCATTTCTAACACCGTGGAAAGTATCAACCCACTGGAGGATCTTTCCACAAGGAACAATACTACATTTTTTATATACCGGAAGACTTTGAGCCAACGTTCAACAAAGGAATCGGGCGAAAAAATAAGTACAATTGCTAAAAACCATCAAGTGTTGGCACCTTGTCAAATAGATTGGCCGCAAAAAAAGGAGTCTTCCCCCCAAGTGAGTTAATACAGTAGTCTTGATGCAAACAATGGAGTTTGAATCGTGCAGCATGGTCAAGTTTCCCTGAGAAGATTCAAATAAACTAAACCTTTTAAATGAAAGATACCACATTTTCGTTTCTTACTTTCTGTCACCCACCGAGTTTAAGGCAGTATGTTTTCAAAGGAAGAAAGAATGGAAGAAATTTAGGGTCGGAACTTTCAAAAAAGTGAATAGAATCTCTTAGCGTTTATCTTCGTCTGCAAGCGTAGGCGTTCTGACGGCCAAGTAAAATACAAAATTTAAGTTGTGCATGCAGGGAAGTGGCAAATAAAAATATTTTGAATCAAAACATCAAAAACGGAATCATAAAACTTAATTCAGTGTGGGATGGTCCTGTAGAAAAAATAATTTTATTTAGAGAGAAATAATAAATAAAAATACTTTTTGATTGAAATTTAAAAGAACAGAAAAAGTATTTTCTTACCCTAATAATTACAATTATAGATAGGCTGGTGAAAACATAAGTTAAAAAATGTTGTATTTACAGTTAATTTTATTATGCTTTTAGAGATTATAATGGGTTTTCTCCTTCACAATTAGTTTCATAAAATCTGAGACTTTTGATTGTACTGAATCGCTTTTTATACAGTGAGTTAATAAATTAACAGCCTCCATAACTAAAATCTGTACCTTACTGTTCGTGTAAATATATTGTTTTACACTTTATGCATGTAGCATCGCAAAAAAAATGGTGATTTAAATGAATTGCATGCAAGCATCTGTATTCGTTTTCTTTATATTTCTAAACAAGGATGCATTTGCATACGCAACCGGTACAATGCTTTCTTGAAAATGTTTTTCATTTTTTTTTTTGTAATATATAATAATTCACCTAATACTTTTAATAACATTGTGTTGCTTTATTTCCCAATACACATCTTTGAAGAACGTTGCAATAATGTAATATTATGATTTCCAAAACAGAATTCTGTGGGAAAGTTTTTCTAAATTATAAGAAACTTCAAGATTTAGATTTCAAGACTACTTTTTTCTTTCATTGATAAATCAGATTTCATTGAATTATTTAAAATGATATTTAGAGGCTTTTAATAAACCAGGATATTGATAACGAATGAAAAAATTGAATCAACATCTTACCAAATCATTTTTGATTTTTATATATAATTTGGTTTTCAAGTAACGGCACATCTTTAAGAGCTTGTCAGCGACGAATTCAAAACAAAAAGTAGCATTAAGTAACCAAAAACACAAGATAATTACATAGTAGTTACTTAGATAAACCATTTTTTTATCTTTTAAGAAAGCATTTTTCATATTTTTACTTAAAATAGCTTTTTGTTGATGTAAAAGAGTGACTTCAAATTGATTTTTATGTTTAGTTACTTTTTTGAAAATAAATTGGCAACAATTTTTTTAATCGTTTGTTTTAGAAAACTAATTCAAACACTTTTGAAAAAAATACTTATTTATTTTAATAGACACTAAAATGATTCGGTGAAAATTTTTCTAATTTTTTTGTCTAAATGTATTTTATACATGTACCCAAATAACTATACAAGATATAAGTATTTGAAGAAAAACTATAATTTATAATCATAGAAAGTTCAAAGCTAAAATTCTGCAACTTTTTTTTTTAATTAAATGAAACCTCTTACATGATTCTGAATGACATTAATTACTGAAAATTAGGCTTTTAAGATTTTCAAATCTGAGAAACATTAAGTTTAGAGTTTTGACACATTTTTTCTACGAATTCATATTTAATATTAAATAAAGCAGTTATATTTGATGTGAGTATAAGTTTCTGCAAAGACCAAACTCTCATAAACTTCCAATAAAAAATATCTTGATAAATATAATTATTTTTGTGTTTTCTTATAGAACGATAAAGCAAAACAAATAAATAGTTTTGTTACATTAACCTCCACTTTGTTTGAAAAAAGATCTCGTTGTACGCGATATCCCAATGATATTTATTCTCTCCCAATTTATTATAATGAGGTTGCGGTCTCGAAAAAAGCGCTGAAAAAAGAAAACGCTCATAACTATTGTTTATAAATAGCACAAATAAACTATAATTTACGTTTTCTTCACTCAGCATGTTATGGTTATTATCACTTAGACCATCAACGGTGAATATCCGCCCAAGTACTCTATGATAAAAAACTAAGAAAAAAAGAACCGGTACAAGAGAGATGAAAATTATATAATATCAGAGAATGTCCTACAGTCTAAATAGGCACTTTAATACGTCATCAACACATTTGTGCAGTGGTAGCCACTGCTGCAGGTGCTCTACATTGTAAGTGCCCTGCTCATTTTAGTACTTGGATGGAACCCACGTAGACTATCCGAAACTGGCGTGGCATTTGAGAGTAGGGTGGTCGGCCACGGTGAGAATACTAATTGCGAAGATGTTGTCGAATTACTTTCGCGGATTTTCTCACAATTTTCTCCCCCCCCCCTTCCTTTCTTAAATGGGCGAATAAAGTGTTTCGGCGTTCACCGGAGTTCAACTCTCCCTAAATGTCTCATAGTTTCATGCGTCATATGTTTGTGTTCTTAGCTTTCTTGGCGATTATTATTCGAATACCCATCTGAATGATTTATTTACAAATGATCGGGATGAAATGTTCGAGTGCGTTTTCTTCTGCATCATTGTTCAGATAGTTAATGAGAGAGGTAACGTCAATTGCTATTATGCGCTATCTGATGTTGTACTGAAGTTATGTTACAAGAAAGGAAATGATAATTTGAAGGTTCATTAGTTACTAACAGTGGTTGATTTAGTTTCACGTATTTCTTTATTGTAAAATCTAATTCTTAATAATTTTTTTTTATTTTAATATGATTATATAGGTAGTTTAAATTTTATTACTATCAATATTTGTGTATTTATCTGATTTTAATTAAAATTAACGATGTTTTTATTTATAAGTATAGTTTCAATATGATCTCAGTTAATAGGAGAAAGTAACAGGAATTTTTTTATTAGTTTATCCTAGCTGAAAAAAAAGGGGAAATTATGCATTCTTTTTTCTATCTTAATTATTTTGGCTCGTTATTTAGGAGAATATGATTTCAAACCATATTTTGTTTATAAAATTGGGTAATTTTTATTTTTCTCTTAAAACTAAATGTTATAATTATATTTCTGAAATAAATATAATTTAAAAAGTTTTTCGTGTAAATAAATTTTGATAACTAGCTTGAAACTGACAATATTATCATAAAGTTATCAGTAAAGAATGTGTGTTGACCATTGTCTTAGGTTTTACTGAATATTTTAAAGAGGAATCTCATCTAGTTTAGCTTGCATTGATCTATTAAAATTTTTCTACACAAATAATATAAACCACAGGTAGGAGGATTTTGAAAAAATTAAAGAAAAATAAAAAATTATTAAAGTTTCTCTTAAAAAATTTGTTTATATCCACTGATGGGAAATTAAGAGAGCTTAGTTCACCGGAAAGAAACTGTGAATAGTTTATAACAATATCCTAGATTTAATTGAGCACTAATCAGGTATAACTGCTTAGTCTCTCTATCTACCATGTGAAAATATAAATATCATATTGAAAATCTTTTTTTTTTAAAAAAAAAAAACGAGCTTTCATAATCTAATTTATTATTTTAACTCCTTTGTAATGCTCAAAGATGAAAAATTCGCCCTTGAAACTAGCTTCACTCTTTTCTAATGAAAGAAGACAAAAAAGAAAAAAACTATTCAATACGAATAATTACACTTTTATCCCTGCTTAAAATTTTAACATGAAAAACAATTTTTTTAAAGAACGTTTATAGTTTAACCTATTAAAGTGTTTAAAAATTGGTCCTGTGTGAACTTGCTCCATCTCTCTTTCCAAATTGAAATTATTAGACAAGAATAATTTGCCTTACGCTTTAATTTCAGCCTAAAATTTTAACACGCAAAACAGTTTTTCTTTGGAAAGCAATGTACATAACCTGACTTACCAATCTTATTCCACTTTTTGTTCTGCTTATATAGTAAAAAATAATCGTGTTAACTAGCTTTTCTCCTCTGCCACTCTAATTTTTTTTATGAGTAATTACACTTTTATTTCAGTTCAAAATTATAATGCGCAAAACAGCTAAAGTGAATTATAGTTTTGTTAATTTATTTTAAAGTTTACTGGTTGTGATAATTATGAAGAATGGAAAATTTAAAGTATAAATAAAGTACATGCTAGATATCGATAGAAATTTCTATTCACTGACACCTTCATATCTTTGTATTAATTGGAAAAAATATTATTCTTTCTAATTTCCGATCTGGTCCATCTCCGTTAGACACGATTCCGATACAAGTAGTGGATAGTTCTGGATAACCTTCCAGTCCAAGATGTGCTGAGATGATGCCTGTAAAGAAATATTAACTCTACAAACTTATATAGAAGTATGAAATCATTGCGTTGGGGTAATTCCTGCTGTCCCTTTGCTTTTGTATTGTTGTATTTGTGCATAGGCCTTCTTAGAGAGATTATTTTCTATAGGATCAGATATCGAACTCAAATCATCTCAAACTCATACTTTATCTTTCTAATAAATTCCGCTTCTTATGGATTCATTGAAAGTAAACGTAATCAACAATAGTCGTTTTACCAATTAAAAATTATGAAAAATAGATTTTTCTTACTAAAATCTGAATAGCATGTTGCAAAAGTTAAAAAAAAAATGACATCATTGTAATACATGTAAGAAAAATAATAATGAAAGTAATATTGATACAAATATTTTTCTTCATCATAAACAAGAAAATATTTTTTTTATTATGAAAAATATGATTAAAAATATAAATTTTATTTTTCTCATGTTTACAAAAATTATAGGGAAATTGACGGAAGAACTTCGAATATGTTTGGAATAAAAAAACTGTTTGTGAGAGAGAGAGCTCTTTATATTAAACTGTTATCATCAATTTTATTTTCTTGAAAAAACCAACTATTTCAACCGATCAATAAACATTTATATTATGCTTCTCTAATCCTTATTTTATTGCTATCTTCTTAATATGACTTTAAGTTACTTTTCTGCGATTATTTTTTCTCAACTCGTCTGTGAATTTTACGATATTTTAACGAGAGCTGTGGCAACGGGTGGTAGAGATACGACTTAACAATAGCGATATATTTTCTTGTCCGATATTTAGGAGTCATAATCGAATGAATGTATTCGATTTGAAACCATCACGCAATTTCAGAGCTTTTATGAGGTGGAAAATGAATTACTGACTTCTTAAATATCTATGAAGTGGTATTTCATTTTTTATTGTTATTTGCTGGTAAATAAAAATAATTTAAGTATTGGAAGCAATAAATTTGGTCTCGATTATAGTTGGATGCTTGTTTTATAATAACATTTACACCGATCAACATATTACATTGTAAAGAATATTTTAATCATAAAGAGTATTGTAAAAAACTCTTTAAGTGGATTAAATGTAATGAATTTAATTGCAATTCATAAACGATAATTGCTTTATTGAAATACAGGGGGTGTTCACGCATTTTTGTTATGATTTTGCTAAGGTATATCATTAAATAAATATATTTATTTTATTTTCTAATACGTTCAGTCTGATAGCCCTTTCTCTGAATTATCATTGATTGATTTTCAAGGTAAATGTTCTTTTCCTAAAATATTGATAATTTAATATTCCTCCCTCAGTAACTAGCAGAGATCATCCATTGTTTTGGGATAGTGCTTATAGAGCTTGTTTTGATAGTCCAAGTGCACAGTAATCCGTCGGTGTAACGTCATGCGACTTGAGTGGATGCATTTAGAGGGAACAGATTCAATTCCGGTTTCATTTGTCATGTTTTCAAAAAATAGAGTAGTAGATTTAGATTGGACACTTATCCTGATGGAACTTAACACAGCAAAGAATGCTTGGATAAAGGAATGGAATTTCCTTGAAAATAGTTGTTAAAACATACTTCTGACTTCTGATTATAATCCGATTTTATTTGGACATTTTTTTAAACTTGTTATGTCTTTCTTAACCAGTTAAAAAAATGTCATAAAATCTCTAGTAGTAAAAACTCCTTTAAAACATCGGATGCAACTTTAGCTATAATTAGAGCTGTACGTAACTTTGTAGAGTATACATTTTTGCCTGTCACCCAATCAAATATAAATTTAACGTTTCTTAATATTCATATTAATTAAATCCTTTATTTTGCATGTAGAGATATTAAAACCATCATTTTAAAAACCTTTTTAATAAATGAATAAGTTTATTTCTCTTCGGATAGAGCAAAAATGGAGCCTTCGATCTATTGTATATTTTTTACGACATTTAAAACAAAGAATATTTTTAATGCTGTAGACGATAATTAATTCTTGTAACAATTTGATGAAAATTATATTTTTATTTTTAAATATCTCACGGAAAAAATTACAATCTTTTCAAAAATGTGTGAACGCTCTCCGTAATTTCTTCTATTCAATGGTATTTTTTTAAAATCTCTTTTTCTCAGTTTAATCATTCTTAAGTAAATCTAATTTCCTGTCTATATTCTAAAGGTGACAGAAGCTATAAAAACAAATTTCCTGCAGTTCGAAAGAATTAGTTGACCTTTGATCATCTTTGATTAGATATCAACTAAATTTTTTTAATTAGCGGGAATATTCGAATTCCCATAGCGATAAATCTAAAAGAAGAAAAGTGTAAAACCCTTATATTATCAACCAACAATAGGTAATATTGACAGGTCGAAAATGGGAAAACGTAAAAAATTTCCAACCACCCACCCTAAACACATGCTTCTAAAAAGCGGAAATGGGTCATTGTCATTGTTTCTCTCATTGTTTATCCCATTAAACTGAATATTTAAATAACTTTTTTCGTTATATCTTTATTGGAAGGTAGAAACTTCAAATTTTCAATATGTAACTTTAAAAACGTTATAGAATTTATTGCTCTTAAAATTTTAAATTGAATAAATTTGAAAAGGGATTTTGAATTTTAATTAAAAAAATTTAATTCTTCTTTATTTATATATTTATATTTGAGAACTAAAAAGATCATCTATAGATTTTAGAATAATCTTTTGCAGATCTATTTCTTTTTTGGGAACCTACAGAAAATAAACTTATTAAACCATAAACTAAGATGAGTCAAGAACTTGTCACGTAAATTGATTTTTAAAATAAAAAATAAACTTGAAACAATTATCCGATATTAAAAATCGCTTTTCTAAGTTTTACTTTTTTTAATTTTTTTTTTTTTTTTTTTTTTTTTTTTTTTTTTTTTTTTTTGTTTCCTGTGAGTGACAAACAAAGCCGCTTGTTTTGTCTTCCACTTTCCAGCTTCCTGAATTTTTCATAAGCTATTCCATATCTAGCCCCTCCTTTTCTGAAAAGTGATGATAAAAAGAAAAAAAAAAGAATTCTTGAACCTGGTTTGTGTTAAGAATTTCTTCCGTTTTGCTATCTGATGAGCCGTCAGATTGTGACCCGCTTTATGTTAAGAAGATCCGGTCAGAACAATAGGCATTGCGGGTCTTCTTATCCCCCCCCCTTCTTCATTCTTACTACACAATCTTTTTAAGACTTAACAACTAAATGCACTTTCCGAACCCATCCCGAGGGGTAAATTAGAAGAATACATACCGACGTGTGCTCATCGTCAATACGCTGTACATATTTCACTACCCGTCGCTGTCAAATGTTCCGAACACAATAGCGAAAAAAAAGTGGTAAATGTTGAGTAATGAATATTTCGGCGGTTGCAGTGAACATGCTTGGTTTCTGGAACTCAGAAATAAGCCCGAGGTCACAACAGCTTCATTACTTCTAAATCCATGTGAGGTTATCTCTATTCATTAATTTGGGAAATGAGTACGTTTCTTTTTAATTTAGTCGTAACATCAGTGAAGGAAGAGATCGTGAATGCAAAATAATGTCATTCTTTACTATCATGTCTGAAATAATTAAAATTTAATCGCCAAAAGAGGAATAACAATTGAATACCTTGAAGTGGAGGATGTGTTTCTGATTGCTTGCTTTCGTGGAGATTCTCACGCTTCGAGTCAATAACCGAGAAAAACTTATATTAACTAGTGATTACTTATTACAGTTATCTAGCTTTCGTTAAATATTAACGTTTGGTTGACTTGCTATTAATAAACGGACTAACTGGAATGAAATTTACAGTTCGAAATTGATACACAATACTACAAATATCCACCCACCCTCTAAGGAGGATTCGAATCAACGAAGTGTCGAATTGAAGTCGAGAGCATTACCCAAAAAATAAATAAAAGCAAGCATTTTTAGCGAAGTTTTGTTCATGCACGTTAAGGTATTAAAAATTTACCTTAAATAAAAGCTCATAACTGGTGAGAAATGCTTTTTAAGCCTTGATTAGCTCAATTTACTGCATTTTAAACACACGTTAGACAACACAATTAATGATTATGGAGATCGGAATAATTAAAGATTAGTGAGAGACACTTTATTATGTAATGTAGAACATAATAAAGTTTTAATTTTAGTAATCTGAAGGAAAAGTTTCATGGACTTATATGTGAGTGAAAAATGATTTTAGAGCCGCCCACCCAGTCTAGTGGTCAGTCTGCGTGACTGCGGACAGGGAGGTCCTGGTTTCGAATCCTGGTTCAAGTATGTGGATGTACTTTCTCTATCTCTCTCCTGTTTTTATCTTTCCTTGTATGAATGTTTGCTTATCCTATAAAAGGGTACCTATAGCATGTGTGTACTGAAAAAGTTGGATGAGACACTTGAATGGGTGACGCATTCCTCAATAGCAAAGGATGATCACTCAAATTTTTGGCAACCATTGAATTTTTCAACAAGACCGTCTTAAACAAGTTTGGAAATCGAATACGCTTGTTTCCAAGCATATGAAAGCGATTTCTGTAGTGATGTGAGTGTGACCGACAACTCGGAAATCACACGCACTCCATCCGGAATAATAAGTATAGCAGAAAAGTATGCTGACTCATCTTCTAAATTAGGAATGTTGCCAAGAATGAATGAGAATATTGATTAATTTGCGTTCCATGTAATATCAAAACTCGACCATCAGCCTAAAATCCTTTAGGGTCCTCACTATGCAAATGTAAAACAATTAAAGTTATTGCACTGTATTCAGTTAATATTCAGTTTGGTTTGTCTGTCATTCAGCAATCATTTACGACAGTTTAAACGGAAATTTGAACTACAACAAACATCCACTCTGAAGATTGGAGTCGAACTTAAGAAGTATGATTGGTTGAGTTTTATGGCGCAAGGCCCAAAAAGGACATGCTGCACCAATCAAGAAGCCCAAAATGCTACTCATTTGCTGACAGCTTTTCAGTTAAAGCTCAAAAATAATAGCTTTCCAATAATAAAGTTCTATCTTTTCATATAACTCTAAAAAGAAAAATATGAGGAAATGAATATACACTTAAATTTTAGCGAAGTTTACTTAAGAAATGTTGTTATTGTCTTGTGTCTGCTAGGTTTGCAGTATGGGGTGGTGCGCTGCTCCACTTTCCCAAATGGATCGTAATTTGGTGTGGATTCTGACTTCCTATGCCATAGATACCCGCTTATAGAGTAGGCAATTATTCACAACCCATTTATGTAAGGAATGGACAAAGACATTGGAGAGAGAGAAAGTACATCCATATCTGAACAGGGATTCGAACCCAGGACCTCCCATCCGCAGTCAGACAAGCTGACCACTGGACAGGGTGGGCGGCACTTACGAATTGATAATAAATAATTATAAATGTATAACAGCGTAAAATATTCCTTTTTGTAAATGTTTTTAGTGTTCATATAATTATAAGATAAATCCCCTCCCCCTTAAAATACGATTTTTGCAATATTACTATCAACAGATATTAAATACAAAAATAATTTTAAATATTACTTATAAAATATATAAATTAGCTAACTATATAAATAAGGGAACTGTATTACTATTTTAAAACCAACTTTCAAAGGAAGAAAATCTAATTTAAGTTTCCAAGGTTATCTTTATGAAATTATGGTGAATGAATTTAAGAATATCTTTAAAAACTCTTATTTCTTCTCCAATAACTCAAAAGAACAAAACTCTTAAAGCTCTGAAAATGCTGGTTACAATTTAAGTTTACTGGAAAAAGTTTATATAGAAATTAAAAGAGTAATACTACTTTTATAACTAAATTTAAGGTTCACCAATTAAAGATTTCAACAGATTACTCTGGTATCAATGAAGTAAAATCTTAGGTCAGAGGGGTGTTGAAATTTCCTTTGATGGTGAGAATCTTATTCTGTTTTAAGAATTTTATGTAAAATGTATTGAAAAAGTTCACTAACCTATTAAAAATTTATAATTTTTCTTATAATTTGAAACATAAAACTTCTCGTGCAAAAACAAATTAAAGAAAAATCTACTAGTAACTGCTAATATGTGGTTGAAAAATGTTCTGATTGAAAAATATTGTAAGTTAAAAAAAAAAAAAATTTAAAAATATGTAAAATTTTTAGTACAGACTAATCTTTCATTGAGAAATGTTTTTTTTTTCTATTATGACTTTAATTTTTTATTTTATTTTAAAATGCATAAAGTTTATATTATGTGATTATTTATGAAACAACAAGAGAATTATAAAAACATCGTTCTTTTTCATATTTAAAGCACTTTTTATGCAAATTAATCCTGAAAAAACTTTAAATACTAATTTTAATTTGTGAAGACAAAAGTATATTTCCTCTTACTTTTTCAATATTTCTAATTATGAATAATTTTTACCCTTTTGATTCTCGGGTGATTTAATACCTACTACTTTTTTTGCAATTTAAAAAATGTATCCTTTTTGAGTTCTTTTGTAAGTTTTTGAAAATTTATTAAATTTGTAATTGTGTTGCATTTGAGGAAAGGGCGTACGTGTTTAAGAGTGATGAGGATTTTGTATCATCTTTTGATTATCTAGAGAAAACAGCAAATGTTTTATGAAATACCATCTCAGCCCTGTTATTTGATTACCTTGCGCGAATTCCGTGGAGACTGATTCACATTATCTAATATTTCAAAGAGCTTCCAGATTTCGTTTTAATATATAACATCCATTTGAAATAAAAATTTTGAAAACTGGAATAATATGTGATGATGGTTTAAGTGAAGAGTTCTGAATTATAATGATACACTAAACATTATAACCATGCAACTATTTGATATATTCTTTAAATATTAATTTAAATATTTTACTGAAAAGCACAGAAAATTATTTGAGTAATAACATAACAAAAATATCTACATACTATAGAAAATTTGAGTGAGTTTTCTAGAATAATTGTTTTAACTGTCTGATTAGCTAAAAATAACTTAATAATAACTAGTATCACATAACTACTATAAAAGAATAACGCTTTCATCACATTTTCCCATATTCTAAATATGATACCAGCAAAATGATCAAGTTTTATTTAATTAATAGTTTTTTTGATTCTGGGAAATCTTTTCGCTTTCTCCGGCACAGATGTCCTATAACCTATCATGCCAATTTTTGAATTTTTTTAGTAACAAAAACATTTTTCCAAGATGACGTAATTGTGACGTAACGGACGCAACGATGTCGTCATTGTGAAACAAAAAAATTCTCGAAAAAGTTTATACACTTAACTAATAAATTTAAATCTAATCAATAAAAAAGCATAAAAATATGTTTTGAAATATTAAAATTTTGAAAAAGAAAGTATAGGAATATTAATGAGAATTCGAAAATTTAACAAAATGTTCTAAATTTCTTGGCGATAACGTAAGTACTCGGATTGTTAAAATAGAATTTCTTATATTATTCTTATCATTTTTCATCTCTTTGTCGTAATAAGAAGCATTTTGTTAAATAAATAAGGAAATCCACCAGTAATGAACAGCCTAATGTGCTGTAGTAGAGCATTTAATATCAATAGTATATTATTGACTTACAGAGTGAGATTTCATAGGCTGTAAGCCGTGTTCTCTAGTTGAAAAGCAGTTAAATTCCCAAGCTTCTACTCCAAACAACATGCGTTCAGAAGGAAGAATTTCAGAAACTTCAAAGTGATGGGGATCGAATACAGAGCATTTCACTTAGAGGACCACTGTTCCACCGCCATGTCTCTATGAAACAATCTGAATTAAAGTTGAGGCTTGACATTTAAGCTTAAAAAAATAATTTGGTGGAAAAATAACTGAGATTAAAGTATTAGTTAATTTATCTTACTTTTATTATAAAATTAAAAAATAGCCGAATTATAACTTCCTATAGATTCCACCAATAGACAATAGATCTTGTTACAAATGAACACCAAAAAAATATTTTCCTTTATATTAATAAAAATTTTTCCAGAGTAAACTAAAATAAAACGAAATTTAAATCTATTTTTCAAGTAAATTTAATTAAATATACTATTAATTCTAATTAAATAAGTTTCTATTAATTATTTCCTAAGCTTATAATACTAGTAATACATTGTCCCCCATATTTATGTTATAAGTAAAATTACTAGCATCTCAAATTTAATCTATGTATGGCTAGGATAATGCATATCAGAATTTTAATGTCATTACTTTTTATGTATTTACTGTAGAAGAAATGTACAAAACATCTTAAAAATCCATTCAATAAAATATTATAACTATTGTTTCAAAAGCAGTTTGATAAACGAATAGCAAATTGTTATTGCTCACCTTCAAAATCATGCCTACACACAGAGAGAATTTAGAAATGAAAATATATTATAAATTATAAGAACGTTTTTTTATTGGTGGTCACTACAGCAAATGACACTTTTGCAAAGTCTATATTTTTACCAGAAATTTGTAACCAGGATTTATCAATCAGAAATAATGCTTATTTCTTCTCTCAATAATTCATATCCTATAATTTTTTTTTCTCAATAGTAAATTTTGTTTTTTTCTCACTTTATATTTCGTACAAAAATCCTTGAAAAATAGTGTCACCTTTCAGGATGACATTGCCAAATTACCAATTGTTATTCATGAAACTCAAATTTCAGCAAAATTTAATGTGTAAATAATGAAATATAGCATAGAATTTGCACGTAGGGCTTTTTTTCCAAGTTTTACGATTCTAGGTCAATAATTTCTTAATTTCAGGAATTTTAAATAATTTCATTGGTTAAGAACACTTTTGTTAACCAATTAAAATTTTAAAAGGGAGTTTAAAAAATATTTAAGAAAATTGGTATTTATTTATCATAGAGAGACCTCTTATTTAATATTTCTAAAATAGCACTATTATTTGCATAAAGGCCTTTAAATGTTGTCCGTGATCATGTTTTTACGTTAATATATATATAATCATACTCTTCATAATTTCACCTTTATGCATTTATAGAATACTTAAGAAAAACCCGAGCGTGCATAATCCTTTTTATAGCCTCAGCAAGATACCAAAAGCATGAGGAAATATAGTCACCCTATTTCTTAAAATAAACAAAAAATATGGCTGTAATAAAGAGCTTGCCTGAATGAGTGAAAAAATAAAAGGTTTCTTTTTACAACATCTTATTCAAAACACTAGAAAATATGCTCCTTCATCTTTACAACTTCTTTTCTTCTTGATATTTCCTGAAAAGGCTCATAAAAGGGAGAAGAATTTAGCCAACAAAAATGCTCAAAATAACTACTTTGGGGAATCTATTATAATTTGTGAATAGTTTTATTTCGTTTGGCTGTACTTAGTTCATAATCGCAAATTAAAGACGCCTATACATGTGTTATTACACAAGGATTTTCGTCTTAGTGGCTATTTCCTGGTCGTCATTATCACAAATTGTAAGTGCATTGGTTAGGGTTTTTAATTTTGTTTTAATTTTTATCTCATTTTATCAAATTAACTTACCTTTGAATTCATGATTTTTTTTTACACTGCTTCTTTAATTTTAATTTTTACCCTGTTTGGAAATATTTTAAATGTTATGCATAGTTTTTTACGCGAACTGAGATTAATTACTATTTCTACCGATTTGAACAGCCAGTTGGAGACTTGACACTTTGCTCTCTCACACATTTATGGTTTTGTTATACCAAATAAAATTATCTTGTTTGGTCGTATTATCGCTTAACGACTTGATTGTGCTTACAAGAATGAAAGAGTTTGATTCTAGCCAATGATGAAGGATAAGAAATTTACATTATGTGATTCTGGTTTTTACCTTCGATATGAAGGTAAAAACCAGAATCACATAATTTAAACGGGTACTTAGTTAAATACAAGAAACTATCTGGGGAAATTCCTCCAAGAAGGCATAAGAAGAAGGTTTGAATTTGTTTGTTTACCGCTCAACGGTCTTTTTTGTGCACAGTGCTAAAATTTTTGGTACACAGGGACAAAATTAGACGAAATTAGACATAGGGTTAAAATTAGGCTAAAATTTTGTGCACAGGGTTAAAATTATTGTGGTGCATTCCAAACCACTACGAATACCCACGTTCGAGACAGGAATCGAATTTTTGAGCGGTGGAATCGAAAGACAGAATTCTAATTATTCAGCTGACGTTTGATGCATTATAATTAGAAAGTTGCAATGTTTTAGAACTGCATCCAATTATTAAGTCAGGTATTTTACGGTGTCTACATTCTAGATTCTTTTAAAAAGATTTGCCAAGGTCAGTAAGTCAATCCCTTTGATAAGATCTGAAAAATATAATGCCTTTGTTTAGTATTAAATTTAAAAAATCTTTTTTGTTTTAAATTGAGTAGCTTAAAATACTTTGTAAACGTAGTCAAGAGTGAAAAATCAGTCTTCACATAAAATTCTCGTGGAAACGCATTTGAAAGAAAAATTGAAACGCGTAATATGTTTGATACCGTATTGACGATAAGTTTGCATCAGAAAACCTTTAGGTTATGTATACATCAGTAATACTTTAACATCCAAAACGTTGATAGAACACTTTACAGCTTTATCTGTCTCAAGGGTGCAAAACCAAAAAACTTCCAAGCACGCACTCATATGAATGTAAAAATAAATCCCTCTCACCTTGAATGGTGACTGAGCTTGAAATTTTAAGCTTTGAAAACCATGATTTTACAATATATAAAAACATCTTATAAATGTAACCTGCTGTGAATTCATAATATATATTTCTACATATTATACAGTGCAGTAATGTACTAGTTGGAAAAGTCATGGCTCATGCCATAGAAGTTATTGGGTTCGACTTTATTTTAGCTAAAAACCATTCACTTTGACTTACACACGTTACCTAATTTCTCCTTAACTTCCATTTGTTATTGAAAGTATATTTAAGCTCATATAGTGAAGTTACATTGAATGAATAAACATCCGATTATCTCTGATTGCTTTTCATGTAGTAATTGTAATATATAAATGCATAAACTTAAAATGGTAAAAGAAAAAAATTATACTTTCACAAAAAGTATCTATCATAAGTTTCTTTCAATATTTAAAATTTGTTTTCATTTTATTACATAATAATTAGTTTTTATTAATTTTTGTGAGTTAATGAACATACAAAATTTGTTCACTTTGTTTTCTTACGATACCACAATTTAAATTAATTCTCTTAAAATAGTCAATGAAGAGTTTATTACTACATAAATTTGAGGTTTGTTTTTCTCTCAATAGTAATTTTTTGCATATTAGGGCTTAGACTAGGATAATGGGTATAACGAACATGTAACTACAAACATCTGTAACAACTATAGATGTTTGTAGTTATATATATCTAAAACAACTATAACTACAAACATCCAATGACCGAGGTGAGATTTGAAGTCACGCATTGTTGAAACGAAGGCTACTATAAATAAAACATTCTTTATAATTCAGTTATTTATATAGGAATGAATTATTTTCTTTGAATACATCAAGTAATTATAGGTTGCAATACTTTTTTCTGAAGATTACTTATGATATAATAGATGACTTTAATAAAGAAATCAAGCGCGCTAAAATAACTTGTGATACAAAGTATCAAATATTAAGGAGCAGAGTCTGCTTTAGACATTTCATTCAAGTTAATCTCAATTTAAAAGCCACACTAATTATTATATCATAAAATATATAGTTATAAAAAAATCTTAGAACTAGAAGACTGAACTAGATGAGCAAATTTAAAGCTGGATGACGAGGATTCCAGACAAGCAGTTGTTAAATTTTTATTTCAGAAGCCCATTGGGACATTGAAAACAGCATTGGCCAATTAAAAACAAGAGCATGAATACGACGGTTGAATTCTTATTGACAGGTAACGATGTTTCCGACAATAATAACTGTCACCCTTGTCATCGTGAAATATAATCCTTTCATAATTGTAATTCAGCGCCAAGTTCTTCTAAGATTACGTGCAGATTCAAGGAACAGCAGGTCCGTTCCATTTTTTCTACAATATATTTTTTTCTTTCAGTTCTTGTCAGCTTCTCCATAAGTTCTAAAAGCAAAAATATTAATTCTTTAATGGTTTTATTTAATTATTTTAAAGAGTTATGTTTAGTAGATATCAAAATGCATTTAAATTAATCACAAAAGGTAATTATAATTCTAAATGCATATGCTTAAGTTTTATGCTCATTTTAATTAATTATTTTTGAAAAGACATGATCTGTAAAAAATATACAAATAAACGTCTTTAATTTTAAAGACGTGTTTGATTTGTTATCTCTTTACCATCCCTTTTTACATGTGAGGGCTAATTTGATTAGTATCGCTTGTTTAAAAGGAATTCCTAGCTACAGTAAACACCAACCCCAAATGGGTAATTGAATCTACGAATTGTTGAGCAACAAATTGGAAAATCTGAATTGAACCAAAATTGTAGAATGCACAATTTGTCTAAAATGCCAATTAGTTAATTGCGAATTCACCTTCAATGATGTGATAAATCTTGAAAATTATAAAAATATTCGAATTCTCATTAAAATTTAAAATTTGATAAATCTATGGTCTCAATCTTGAAAATTATTCAGTATTTAGACATTGAAATTTTAATGAATTTTTCTTTTATGGTTCTACAAAATGTAATGAATATAATATGAAGTACATAAAGATTATACTAATTATTTAAAAAATACGGTGCTTGAATTTTTTTGAGAATTAGATAACCATAGCTATAATACATTACTGTAATTCTGAAAAACGGATGGATTTAAGAAAACAATAATTTCACGGAAAATGTTTTTGAAATTCGGTAAAAATTGATAAAAGAATTTTTAAATAAATCTTGCATCCGTAAAACTGCTATAAAAATTCTGGTTTAAAAATGTTTACATATAAATAATAATGCAAAATTCTTTGTAACTTTCAAAATCTTTCAGATTCCAAATTTTGAATTATAGAGTGTCAGACAACAGAGTCAGATTACTTAATCCTAAAATTTAATTAACCATTAAAATTAACAGAGTGAGGGTTATGCAATTGATAAATCAGCAAAAAATTAAAATTTTCGATGTTAGTAAGAGTTCAGTTCTACAAACTCAAAAACTATTATATAAAAATGCCAATAGCGCCCACAAGAAGAAAACTTCATTATAAATGATTGTAAATAAAGTCAAAATGTAACACAAGAATGATTACTAGCATACTAAATTGATTATAAAATCATTATACGGTTAAGTTATTAGATACTGCAACGGGAGAAGTAGTTACACTATTTCATAAAATAAAGTCAGAAGTTTTTAATTATTTTCCACTTCGTTGTTTATATTTTATAAGGGTGAGCCATTTTATGAATGATGGTTGTTGACAGGTGGAGGACAGCTAAACTTTTCTTCAATTTTCATTTCAAGCTGCTGTTTTTGCAACCACGCCTGGTCTTTGCCACCTGGATACGTCGATAGAATTCTAATGTCGGTCAATTGTAACACTGTACACTGTGCTTCTGTTTATTCTTTATTTATATAACCGAAGAATAATAAAGTTCATAACATTATAGTAAAACATTCTATCAACCAATTTACATACGAATGAGTTTCCCTTTCAATTGAGCGTTCTTCAATTTGTTCTTTAATAAGCATTGTTGAGAACGACATGACCAGCTATTAAAGTGTCGCATATTCAAACAATAAGGACGTCTCGACAAGCTTCTGAAGTAGTGGACAAAGTAAACGTAGAGATCACACACATACAAAACCAATCCATCAAGCTTAGAGAGCTTATTTGAATAACATGAAGTAATCTTGGATCTTTAAACATGTCCACTCTGTTTAAAACAGCCCATTAGATGGCATAATTTAGCCAATGTTTGAAGTTTTTTTCTTCATCAGTTTTTATTTCAAACTTCTTTTCGATTTGAATTATTCATTTAAAAATGTTCTTCATTTGAAGAAAGAATATTCTTCACTGTTATTTTTGGAATAAAATGTGAATATAAACCATATCGGTTTTTTTATAATCCATTTAACGTTTTCCTGAATTTTAGCTTGAAAAAATTTTTTAATGACTTTCGTATGATTTGTACAGATGTTTATCAAATAACGGAAACATCTATTTAAACTAAGATGTGACATTTTTTACGTACTTCGTAAGCATTAAAAATATATTAATGCCGGTTTTTGCCAGTTTTTATAACATATATATATATATATATATATATATATATATATATATATATATATA
>JAPDSC010145588.1:514925-526553 GCA_026290005.1 Latrodectus geometricus
AATGCCCCACAATATAAGGTTTCCACCCTCTGTTATGTCGAAACGAGAAAAATTCTAGTTGCGAACATTATACAACAAACACATAAAAATGGAGTGATTCTACGCTTGTGCACTTATTTGTATGTTTTATTGTTGTATCAAACTCTAAATGCGCTAAAATTTGAATACACCAATTGAGGTATGCCTCTTTCCTCTCTGAGAATACATGTTAATTATTGCCGCAAATGTATAAATATATATAATAAAGGATTGTGTTCACAAATATTGTGATTTTTGTGGCAAAATATGACACGAAGATAACAGCCTATACAGCATTGATAAAACAGTACGAATTAATAGCACACTGTCTGTCGAAGGGTTTATTTGAATGATTTAAGGATGCTCACATAGACCCCAGCGCCATCTAGTCATTTTTTGGTAGCTCTTTTAGTGTGATCGTGATTCCTTTTGATATTTTGTCTGGAACCTGTAAGTTTTTAAATAAATTTCTTGGTACATCATACATAAATATAAAAATTATTTAAAAAAAAAAAACTTTTATTCCAAAATATATATGGTGAAGTGAATTAAATTAAGAGAGCAGCATCATATATTAAAATAAAACATCTAGTATAAAACAAATGAAACTGTTATGAGCATATTTCGATACAGCAGATAAATATTTAATCGCTTACCTATTTATTTAAACCAAAGTTATTTAAATGAAAAATATTAAATAAGTGGTTTCGTGCTTTAATCACAATTTAATTCGCACTAAATTATTACTTAATTGTACTATGTTTTCAAATAAATTATAGTCCTTTGAATGTAAGTTGAATTTTCCTAAGCACATAAAAACATCTGCTATTTTCCAATAAAAGTACATCAACTACATTTCGAATTTTTTTACTAATGTGTTCTATATTATTATTATTTTTTATTTATCATTAAATTGTACATTTTGATTGTTAATATTGTATTTATTATCGGAAAAAATTTATTTTTAAATCAGTCAGGAATGACATTTATTGTAGATATAAGGTAATTTATACAAACATTTATGGAAACTACCTTCATGATTTCTGGAAAGAGAAGTTCTTTTAGAATTTATATCTTGATGACGTTGAGAAAATCTTCAGATTCTTGTTAGATAAAAAGAAAGAAATCGGTTAATGGAAATCAACTGTTTTCCTAATATCCATGATGACGTGCGCTCACTAGTTAATGAGAGAGATGACGTGGTCATAATAGAACTCAAAATAATCTAATTTATATCTTAGTTGTTATTAAAGATATTGATATCTATGTGTGGAAATAGAGCGGTTATTTGTTGATAGATAATTTCGTAATAATAAAAGTCCCCTTCATTATATTTATTGGAAAGAAATAACGTTTTATACTACATAATACATCAAGAATAATTAAGGACATTGGAGATTTTGTAAATGTCATTCTAGATATCTAGTTTCATAAACTAAACAATATGTAAATAATTTTTTGAGGTATGTTTTTCACAAAAAAGTAAATTAAGCAAATGCTTTTCATGATCTAAAGTGACTTTTGTAAACAATGGCTTATTCAAATATAATCTATAATTTAAAAAAAAAATTCTATCCACAAAAATTATGCACACTTAAATCCACAATCTGTTGAAGTGAAAATTAACTGCAAACTACTCAGATGTCATTTCGACACAGCAAGGGGTAATGGAATGATAGGAAATAATTTCAATAAACTCGTAATAGTAAAACTATTTTTTCCACCATAAAATTCTTAGTACCAACATATTTAGCTTTTCAAATGATAATTATGAAAAATATAAGTACACAATACATCTTCACACCTGTAACTGAATATTTTAAGATTAGATAATGTCATATTTTTTTATAACAAATCATATCATTTTGATGTTATTTTAAAAAAAAAAAAGTTTCGATTCTGTGTTATGCATTTTCAGCAGTTTAACTACTTCTAAAAACATAATTAATATATTTTTACTTATTAGAATTATTCTATGTAATTAAAAATATACAGATAATAATGAGTATTTTTGGACTAACAAAAAAAAATTTTTTTTATTGCAAAATTAATATTTCCTTCTAGTTTCTTGTATTGTTTGGAACTATTAGAATATAGTTTTTCAATGCCTTTCAGCACTACAAAGGGAAGTGAATAAAGTGGTGCACTCAGTGGGTGTGCAAGCGTGGCTTCAACAGAGGGTTGGTCTTCATAATTTAGAAGCAGACACCAGACAAAAGGCTCTCAGACATAAATTGCCATCCCTTATTTATCATTTCACATGGAATACATTGCGATCTATTTAACGTGACCCGAACGCCATTAGGCAATGTGATGAGCTTCGGTTAAGTCTCGCCAAAATAACCCGATAATATAAATGACAGGGCCGACTACAAGAATATAAGTACGGTTCCGCTTTAATAGTACATACATATATACTTATATATTGCATCCGCAATTTTGAAATGATTTTACTATACATATCCATATATAAGAAAAGATCTTATATATGTATTTCTTTTAGAATTATAAAATCTCAGTTGCGTTTTACTTTATAGTTAAACTAAATTATATGTAAATTAATTTTAACGTTATACCATTACTTTGGAATTTTGTGCCTTAAAATTTAATTAATATAAAAGTCAAAAAAAGGCATAAGGACTTAAGAAATACAGTTTCACATAAATGTGCATAGTTTTTATAATTATTTCTGAAATTCATGAGTTCCAATCTCATTAAAACTTGGATGAAGCTCACCGCTGCCTTTCAGAAGGACATTTTTGGAGCATAATGTCTCGGGTTCGATTTTAATCTCCATTGTTCAACAATAAAGAGATGTTGAACTTTCTGATGCATGTCATGTCGGAGTGTGTGCTTGGGAATTTTTTCGGATGTTCTTCCTTGACATACGGCCAAAAATCTATGAAAAGCCCTCGAAGAAGTCAGTTTACACCATGGATATTAAAATGCCTTGCAACGACCTCGGTTCGTTAGGCTGGCCTCTACGCAGTGTAAAAGATAAACCAAGCAAAGTTATTAATTTTTTTTTTTTAAACTCAGTACTCGGTTTTTAAAAGAAATGTATTTTATTGTCAGGAAAGCAAACAGAAATAAAATTTAAAATAGTCATAACATGTTACAATTTTGTTAATCAATTTGCAGTGAATATATAATAAAAAATATGCGAGGAATCGTTTTTCGAATAATATAAAAGGAAAAATTAAAATATTTATCAATGCTTTTTAGCAAATTTATTTTATTCCTTAAATTTTTAAAGTCGGTATCACCACATAATAAACGTCATAAAATTCTTTTAAATTTTCGAGGTAAAATACTTTTTGAATTTACCTTTGAGGTGTGGAATTCTTAACAGCTTCATAAAAGAGGCAGTTTGCGATAACATTAGAAATAAATTTACTTTAAAACCAAAAAATAAATTTTAAAAAAGTATTTTTCCAAATATTTTTTTTATTTGTGTGTTATATTGATCTATTATAATTTTTTTAAGCACAAATGCAAATTTGATTGGTAACTGTGTTGTAACAAAGTATCGAACCATTACACCCACGCATGAAATTAAATATTCCATTCAATAACGGATTGCTAAAATAAAGTTCGGAATGTTAACCATTTATATACATTTTTGCAAACGTAATTTACTCACTGATCTAGATTAAAATTCCTTAAACAGTGAGGAAAATAAATTGCAGATTTTTATTTATCTTTCATTGATTAATAAAAGAACAACATAATTAGTTTTACTGATTCTTTCGGTATGCAGTGACAGAAAATTTTTACATATGCCAAAATGGTCCAGCTAGCTACCTAAATGAATTGAACATTATTGGCAAATATTTGTCTTAATTTCATTTATTTGGAACAAATACTAAAGATCAACTCGCGTAGGTTAGAAACCAGTTCTTGTTCTGGAAATAACTGAGGAATGGGTCTCCAAAGAATCAGTGCTAAGAGGTTTGCACTCGATAGAAGGTCTGGATAACGTGCTGGCCTGAGCACTATTCCAGCATCCTACGTAGACGAAAAGATCCTGGTCGCTTGGAAAGCATACAATGATGAATATTTTTGTTGAGATGTCGCGCGTGTAAATCAGGCATAGAAAATTGGATATAGTTATTCACTTAAGCATGAATAAGATATGTACAAGTAATTGTCAACATTAATAGCCATTTAAAAAAGATGATAGAGATTACTAAATAATAAGGTTTATAATATATAAATATGCTTGACTCATGATTACGATAAATGAATTTAAACACATCAGTTTTTCTGTTTTAAAATGACGCGATCGACATAATGTTGTTCGGGACTTTCTTTTTAGGGATCACAGAATAAAATAATTTTGAGGCAATATACTCAAAGGAGTTTTTGAATATCGATAATGACATATCAAAACGAAAATCGAAAAAGATAAACACGAGTGAGCAGTACAAATTCTGCATAATCCATTATGCCAATTTTTGAGTTTGGTGATATTTTTAATGGATTTAAATGTTTATCTATCAACCATGTTCTTATGACGTCATAGAGATGAAGGATAGTAAGAATAATGTACAAAACTCAATTTTGGCAGCTTCAGTGCTCAAGCAAGCGCAAAGAAATGCAGAACATTTTATTCCCTTTTTGTATTTTAATAAATATTTTCAAATTTTCTTTTTTTAAAGTCTTAATGTTTCAAAAATATATATTTAATTTTTATTTATATGTATTAGCTGCTTTCAGGAATTTATTAAGTAACAATTGCGTCATCTTGGCAAAACATTTTTTCATCGCTAAAAAAAATATAAAAAATTGGTATGATGGATTATACACCACATCTGCTCTAAGTGGACTATTCAAAAACAAATTTATTCCCTACATTTTTAAAATGCTTCTAGTATTTAATGCATTCAAACTACTTTTCATTGAATACTTTATGTAAATTTGCAATATCATAATACCTAATCACGAAAAAGAATATCTATGCCACTAAAACAGAAATAACATCATACTTAAAAACCAAATATCAACACAAACGTCAGTTATTCTACAATTAGCATTCATTAGTAATTTTAAACATGGACCGATTATGCCGTGTCTCGCATTTGAGACTATCCGTGTTGATGTCTAAGATGTGAGGTTCTCGTGAGCTTAGTGAACGGTCGTCAATCAGAATTAATCTGTCCATCCCTCCGTATAAAACAATTCGAATTCCAAACTGAAAAACAAGTGCGGCTGACTCGTACCACCAATTATTTCCTTACCTGGAAAGCATTGTCGGTGGCATGTGGACACAGCTTATATTTTTGACACAAGTTCAAAATTGTTTCCCAATAAAAGCTTTGTTTTGATTGACTGTTTACTTATTTTTTTGTCTAGTTTAGTTGAAGAGATTATTAGTTTCTTTTTTCTATAATGTAATAAATATTTTAACAATGTAATGGCTTTCTTTTAATTATGAATGTGAAAATTGTTAGTTATTTGAAAGGAAAAGAAAATTATTCAGAGAAAATAGTTTATATAGCATATAAATTTTGATGAACTTGTTTGAAATATCTCCAACTTTCAGATTTCAAAATAGAAGATCAATTATTAGATTGGGGAGTCTTCTGCTTGATCCGCTTCTACCACTCAGCTACTTCCATGTAACTGGTAGAAGGTCTTAGAACTGCTGCTACAACAACAACATCAATTTAAAAAATTCTTCAATTCATTGGTTCGATTCTCAGCTCAGGTGCAAATGTTTGCTACAGTTCATTATTTACTTTAAATCGGAGTTCTTGTCTTAACAAGATCTCGTCAGTTAAAAATGTGATATTTGAGTGACAAATCAAGCTTCTGCTATTGTCACGTTTCTTCCTTCTGCATGCACATGAGTTGGGGTAAATGTGCTTGGGTGTTTTCCAGGTTCTCTCCATTTCGATTGGTGAATACGAACCACTATTTATAAAAGCCCCCCCCCCGCCCCTAGAAGACAATTACGTGATGAAAGTTAAAATGTCAATCTGCCTTAGACTATTAGGCAATTCACAACAAGGCATTGAAGCTTCTGCTCATAGATTAATAAAAAAAATTGATATTATTGTTTCACAAAATTAAATACAAATTTTTTTTATATTTTTGGATTTTGTTGAGTAATATGCTTCAAAACTATTTGATATCTGGCATATATCATCAGATGCATCATCTATTTTCAGAGTTTAAAGTACTTGCTTTATAGTTATTTTTATTTATCGCGTATATCTTTTCCTTGGTTTCCTCAAAATATTAGCAAATTATTAATTTCTCAGTACTATTCTTAAGTACTAAATTAAGCTGGAGTAATTACCATTATAATGTATACTGTTTTAAGAATTAAAAAGGTGTAAAAATGATTGGAAGAAATTTAATAGTGAAATGATTAGAAGTCTGGAGTTGAGTAAATATTGAAGTTTGTTAGATTAATTGGAAATGGAGAATCCAGTTGAAACTTTGAAATGAAAATAATAAATTAAATGACGGAATTATGCTTTTAAGTTAACATTTTTTTTCTATTAAACATAATAAAGACCACCAAAAATCATTTTATAATTAATATGTTTTTCTAATGAAAAATCTTATCAAATAAAGGGAAAAAAATTAAGAATGAAAAATAAAGAATTCTACAGAACAATAAAGAGCTTAAACATGGCAAAATATATTCCAAAATAATTTTTTTTTAAAAAAAGCAATGTGACTTCATATCAAAATTAATTGTGATAAGTTTTTGCACAATTTATCACGCATCAACTTATTCATTAAGATAATTGAATATTTTTACTACTTTAGTTACTTAAAATTTAGTTACTTTTATTGTTTTTTTAAGAAATGTAAATCTAATTTTTTAAAAATATAAAATTTAGAATTATGTTCGTATTGGATACAAAAAATGAATACTATTATATATGAAAAAGAAAATTATAATTAAATTTTATATGTATTAATTTAACTGCTTTTCCTAAAAACTGTGAAATTTTTGGGATAACCAAGTACTTAAATAATTGAATGACATTTAAAGAACAGTACATAGGAAAACCACTGGACTTGCGTGAACAGAACTTTTTTAAATTAAATCCTAACATTTTTCAGTCTTTTTATTTTTTTTATGTACCTATATAAGAAATCTATTAGCGTGATCACCTTCATTGAAACGAAGTATGATTCAAATTTTTCTTGAGAAAAGCAATAAATATAGCAACTAAATTGGTGCCAATAATAATTGCGCAAGACATAATTTTGAATTACATTTAAGATATTATTAATTGTATGTAAGTAAATCATATTAAATATATTGTAAGTGTATTTCATTTAAGAAAATATTCACTATTTTTACTCTAACTTCATAACGTTTATAAAATGGCTTATTAAATGAAAAATATAATTTTATATTTAAAATTGTGATTTTGTGTCCTTCCAACATTCTTGAGACTGAGTGCATTATTTTCTTAGAATGTTATATTTGGTGTCACTTTTTGATTTCAAATGAAGAAAAATAATTATTAAAGGTTTGAATTATTTTGATTCCATTATTACTTTTATTGGATGTCTTTAAATCCTATACCAAAACATGAGTGATACAGTTACATTACTTTGCTTTTCCTAGATCATTCAAAATTATCCCCTAGATAAATCTAATGTAGCAAAAATATAAAAAAATATCATTGATTCTTTATTTTTACCTAGAAAGTTATAACAGATAACATATATTATTGCAGCTGTTAAGAAATGGATGATCCGTTTTACAATATTATTACATAAATATATTTATTTTATCAGCAAGGAAAATTTTTACCACCCACTGAGTCATCAAGAACAGTGTAAAATAAATTAAAAAATAAACTTTGTAGACGATCCCCAGTAGCAAGGACACACCCGTAAGTAGGCTTTTACTCTTTGAAGAATATACTCGAGTCCTTTGGTCTAAATCAGATTTAGAGTTCGGCATCTCTCGGCAAATGCGGGTAATTTATCCTTTGTGGTCTCTTCTGCAGCCGGAGAGTTCTTTTAGGGAATCGAGTGCTTTTAACAAGAAAGCGAGGAGTAGGGGCCGTACTTCAAGAAGAAAAACACCGAAGTTGTTACCGTTCAAATTATTATTTTTCTGTCTGCGGAAAGAAAAAGGGAGTAGCTCCTTCTCTGCGATTGCAATCATTTGTATAGTTTGCTCACCATCAGTATTTTGTTACTTCTCTTATTCAACTCGGAAGTTCAGATAAAACATGGCTCAAATCAGCGAAGTCAAGAAAGTTTTTAATATGTAGTATCTGTTGATTCAAAATATATCTCGTTAGAAACAATATATTAAATAACATCCTGTATTTTAGCTTACACCTCGTTAAGTAATAATATATATATTTTTTTGTGTTTTAAACTCGTGATAAATTTCTCATAAATATTTAGGAATTTATTATAAGGTAGTTCAATGATTATTTGATTTTTGTTCAGATTAAATTATGCAGAAATTTTATTTGCAGCGTTAAAGATTTTATGTATAGACTTCAATTTAATTTATTTTATTTAGAACTATTCTGCATTTCTGACTAGTAAATTTATGTAAATAAAAGTAAACTTAAATAATCAAAATTAAATTTTTATTCATGAAAACAAACAAACGAATTGCATTTTTTTTTACGTTCTTTTTTAAATAAAATGAGTCTTAAAATTTGATTGTTAGACACTTTGTCATTACTAAATACTAATTGTTATAGTACTTTCACTGCTTTTTCTCGCATAATAGAAAAATTCAATGTTATAAAAGCCAATTAAAAATATGAAAAAAGGGAAGATTTTTAGATTAATTATCCCTTTAATTAACTTAATGATGACTTATTTTGATTTTAAAAATAATAATTGATCTAAAAATAAAATAATAATTGATGCTAAATGATTTTTATGATTGCCGAAAATAGTTTAATCAAATTATGAAAAGCATTTTCAATAATAATATTTTTCTTTATCATACAAGATCTATCAACAATAAATATATGCTACTTGCTGCCCAAACTTTAGTTAAAGTAATTAAGTTTTGTTAATTTGAAACAATTATCCTATTTTCTTCCTAACCACTTTTATATGTATGGTAGGTATCAATTTTGATATATTTATAAGTTAAAAGTGATAGATATAAAATTACCAACAAGATATAAGATTTTTTAAGGACGAGAAATATTATTAATTAAAAATCTACACCTTATAAATAGGAAATATATATATACTTTAAGGAATTCAATTAAAATATCTATTTCTATATACATTAAATATATTCATTCTAAAAACCGTGAATAAATTAGTAAGATTAATTATCCACAAGAATGTTTCACACCTTTTTAATAAGCATATTTTTTTAATATCACTCTAGTATTACTCTGTTAGTTAAATAGAAATCAAAACAGAGACTAATTTAACATTTATTAATATTTAAGATTACTGAATTTAATTAATAGTAACAAACAGAAAAAATTATTTACAAATTAAAGTAAAATGTAAAATTAACAAAATTGAGAAGTATAACAAATAGACATCTTTAATAATCGTCTTCCATCAACGTCTTTAGTCTCCAATCTCCCTCTCGCTCCCACGGCTTCGACAAAACTTCGCGCGCTGTTACGTCATGTTCCATCAGACCTCTTATTGGTGGAACAGTTAGGAGAACACCAGCGATGGATACCGATCTCCTCTACACCGTTTCCGATCACACACACACATATATCCTTTCTAATATCTAAGTTAGGCACATTAATTAAGAAACTATCACTAAAAGATAAGAATTGCTTAATTAGCAGATTTTTTAATTAACTAGATAACATTCGTCTGTTTAACGGAAAAATATTTCTTACTAATTTGAGAGAATGCCTAAAACTATTCATACATATATTGCACCTTTATATCCAAATATTCGATTAAATATTTGGAAAATAAACAATAAATATTTTGAGAAAATCATTTCGTAATTCATTGGTAAAATGCATTTCTATAAATGAAATATCCACAAGTACAAATATCTTATAAATTTGGAAACTATATACAAAAATATAAACTAGGTGCAAAATACATAGAATCAACCAAAATTATTAAAAAAATCATAAATACAAGTTCAACTCCACAACATTTACGAAATATATAAATACCAAAACACAACCACCTGAAAAATCCATAACTCAATAAAGAAAACATCAAATTTCCATTCCAAACAACATGAAGAATAATAACATAAGACGCCTACGTACGGAAAACCCGTAGACACCCCGCTGATCAAGCGATCTTTAACTCATAACCCACACGGCAAGCCGCATGTGAGTATTCTTTTTCCTTTTTTTAAAATTACACCAGAAAAAGTCCATGTGCTCTTGAGTGGAGGAGAAATCAAAATCAGAGCATAATTTCCGCATGTAGAAATGGACGAGTTCACGCACCTTACCTGAACGAAAAAAAGTATGCATCGAGATTCAGTCGTAGATTTGAAAAGGTATCATATTTCGCTTTATTTTTATTTTTAAAAAAAATGCATCTTAAATAGTTGCTTCTGTGGACTCAAAGCACCTTCTTTGGTTAGAGATAAAGAACATGACCTCTCTTTCTTCAATACGCGAAAGACTTGATAGTTTTATTCGTGCGAGTTCGCTTCACCTCTTGCGAGATTCATAAAAACTGAATTTTGATCAGATCTAATTTGGACTCACGAGTGAGATTCATATTAGTAAATGTTTTAAAGATTTTTAGCTATTGCATCGAAGTGGTACAAATGCAGAATTTCTAAGATAACTGCTAATTTTAAAATTATATCTCTTGAAATAGTTTTCAAAAGTTTTTAATTATTTTGTGCGAGGATTATTAAAGGTATTATTATTATTTTTTTTTTTTGAAAATTTTAGGTAAGAGATCTCACATTTGGTAAAGTACGAATTCGATTTCTTATTCTTGTCGACCGAAGTCCCAATACGCATAATCTTGAATTACGTTCAACTGAAAAGGTCGACAATCGACTATACAATATTTTTTCATTGAACATTCACGCAATAACATAAGGAATGAAATTTGCATACATAAATGTTGAGGATTTAAAAGTGGTACTGTGATCAAAGTGGTACCCAGTCAAAGTGATCAAAGTGGTACACATGCAGAAATTCTTAGACAAGCCTGTGGTACAACTACATAATCTATAAGCCTATTGATTTGTACAGATTTTCGTAGTACTGCTGAGCTTATGCACTACGGAGTTAACTATAAAACCTGCTATCTTTTAAGTGCAACAGCGATACATATCTTTCCTTTCTAAGTTGTCGTCATTCATTTTATATGAAACTCCTTTATTTAGATTACTTTTAAGTGGAGCAAGAACATCCTCATTGGCAAAAACTGTAAAAAAGGAGAAAAGGTATTTACAAAATACATAATTGGAAATTTTCAGCTTTGATACTCACGTTATCAATAGAAGTTAAAAACTGTTGTTCCCCCAATTTAAAAAATAAAAAAAAAATTCTGCTGTTCAATATTTAAATATCTAATTGTTAATCTCAATTAAATTTAGGTACACGGAAAATTTCGTAGATTTAGATCAGATTGTTTCAATTAAAAAAATCTGTTTTAATTAAATTTTTAATTAGATACAGATTTTTG
>JAPDSC010145588.1:526734-552013 GCA_026290005.1 Latrodectus geometricus
AAAAAAAGGTAAGTGAAACGATGAACAAACTACATGCCGACTAGGTACAATAACAAGCACTCGTAATCTGTGGGACTATAGATTACAAACAAACACTGAGTTAATGTACTAAAATATTATTCAATAATAAAACCCCACTTAAATATGGACATAAATTTATATATATATATATATATATATATATATATATATATATATATATATTATAGTTTTTAAGAATATTTCTTTCTAATGAATTTGCTTTTAATATATAGATTCATTTATGCGTCAATTTGAAGTGTGTTTGTTGATTGGTATAAAAGAAATATCTGTAAACCTAGTGTAAAAATTAAAAAAATTATGTTAAAAAAATACTATAGAAATTAAGATATATATTGAAAGCATAACGAAAGCATATAACGAATTATGTCAGGTCTTGTTTATTTTCAAACACAAGAAGTTACATTTGCCATTACGTAAATAAAGCAATTTGAACGTCGCAAATTAACGTAGACAACCACTGAGCTCCAGCAATCCAGTGAAGGACAATGTGGTCACCCTCCCAATGCCGCGGCAAATGATGCTTCTCTTTGCTAATCTTAACGGGAGGGGTACTGAACCACAAGAGCCGTATGGGACCAATAATGAAGCTATAAATATTTTTTCACAGATATCATTGAGCTATTGGTAGGGCTGTGCTCTTCGGAGTGGAAGCTCTTGGATTTGATCCTTACCAATGTTGTACTACGGGAAATGGATTCGTTCTTCTGTTTATTATATGCATTTATTAACTTTTAGTGGGTGACTGTGGAAAATATTGTGTGTTTTCTGCCTTGCATTTTGCACATACCTCTCTATGAAATATCCTCATATCAACTGAAATTAGAATCTTGAATATGAATCTTTAGTAATGTATATCAAGCATGTGACTATTTAATAAATACAATTGATATGTAAATATTGTTTTTGATGTTTAATGATACACATTAATTTTGAGACAACCGGCGGGAAGAATGAAATAGAAAAGCTTTTAAAAAGCATTTGTCAATTAGACACCTAAATATAAGCTACGTGAAAGAAATTTCAATCAATGCAAAGGTTAAAAATTTTAAATGAAGTTAGATGGAATTTACTCATCAAATTTCAAAGAAGACGATAAGTTTGCTAATAAAAATATAGGACAGTCAATTAAAATTTAAAAATATTAAGAAATACTAAAACATAATTTCACTAGAACCTCAATATTTTTTTAATTCAAGCTAATAAGATATCTAGGTCATCCGAATTAATGAAAGTACAAGTTAAACAATACAACCTATAAATTGAGCCAAGATATGTAAACAATTTACTGAGCATACAAACAAATTGCTTTTGAGTTTAATAGAATTAAATATGAAACAGAGTAAAAGAGAAAATTTAGAATATGTATATACATTATTCTACTTGCACTCCAGATTTAACATACATAAAAATATATATATTTGTGTGTGTCGGAAATATTAATAGAAAAAATTAATTTCTGAAAAGAAAAACCGAGTGATTAACTTTGAATACTAATTACTTGTAACAATTAAATTCACATATATATATATATATATATATTAAGTAAAAAATAATAAAATCTTAGTTTTTTTAATAATATTGAAAAAAGAATTTTATAACGAATATATTTTAATGAAAATTTATTACAATTGCGAAAAAGGTATAAAAATTATAAACTTTATGTTAAGATCTTTAGCAACAGTAATTTACTCAAATAAGGGCAGCATTTAAAACTAATATTACAAATGAACTAGAGCTGGCCAATCCATGCTAAGTGGATCATAGTTTTAAATGGTAAAGGCGTACATAGCTTTCGAGAAATAAACATGATTTGGAAAAAAACAGCTCTATTTACTAATTATTTGATTTTTTTCTTAATCAGTGCTTAGCACCACGAAATGAAATTTCAAGTACATATATTTATATAGTATCAGCATATGGAATGGGATATTGAACGTTTTAAGGTTTTTGTTTTCATTTCGAAATTAGAAAAAAATTTAAATCAATATTCTTACTACCCCAATTCTAGCTCATTTTCCTATCGTGGGAATATTTGGAAAAACTTAAATATATACATAGATAGCAATGAGCAAAAACAATACTTAATTAATCAAAAATACAGCAAAAATTATTTCATTAAAAAGTTTTAAAGTGTAGAAAGTGAATATAATATTTTTCCGATTTCGTGAATATATTTTGTCTTCCCAACGACTGTTCATAGACGGTCGTTTCGAAATTTGGTAAAGAATCTCTCGCTTTTGTCTTGAAGCAAGAAGTTGTGGAATTTTCTGTCTCTCAAATAAATTGCATGGCATACAGGTGGTTCAAATTAGCATTCATTAAGGTTTAAATTAATTAAAAAAACTTCATGAGATTAAAATTTAGAAAAGGGATATAGCTTTCGTTTTAATTTATCCAGAGACCGACATATCCTTGTACAAGATCCAGTCTTCTCAATTCAGGTTGGTCGAAAATTTGGTAGACAAGCAGAAAAATGATTTCATTTACATAAAAAAAAAATTAAATTAAAAATTATAATAGAAAAGTAATGAAAAAAATAAATGGGGATGACTAATATCTATTTGATCTCATCAGTATCAATATCCTTTTTTGATTTTTTTCATACATTTGGAAGTTGTAAATTCTAAAGATCGTTCCTTGGAAAGATTACTTTTATGGTCTAATTCTATTATATTTTTAATTTATTCTTCATTACCTAACAACGGTGAAGGTTACATCGGTGCTTCTTGATCCCCAAACTCCAACTCTTACCTTCGAATCAAACCAACTCACTTCTCAAAAATCTCGGGTGGGAAATGATTTAATTTTTCTTTCGGAGCCATCCATTAAACTCCACCCAAAAGTTCACTAATCAAAGTGACAGTTGGAAGTAATTAATATCAGCACTCCTTTCCGGCACCCAATCTGGGCACATGTGCGAGCTCCTACCAAGTGGGCTGACGAAATCTTAAAATAAAAACTACAGATTAATAACATTTATCGATTAAAGGAAACAAGGTATCCTGTTTATATTCTACACAATACGCCTTTGAGAAAAGAAATATATTAACTCAAATCATCAGAATATGCTTATAGTTCAATAATTTAAAATTTTTCGTTTGTATGTTATATATTCGTTCTTCATATTTTACATTTACTATTTTCTCAAGAGTTATAATTTGAAACATTTTGTTTTGAACAATTTGTGTGTAAGATTTTGTGGTTACCTTTTTTGAAGGAAAAGTTAAAATGCATCGTGTTGCATGATCAATTTCAATATGTAAATATTTCTTTGTAGAGATACAATAATTAAATCCTCCTATAGTATCAATAGAAATACATGCGAGAGATATATACTAATTTAGTAATAATTTTTTTCGCACTCTCTTAGGGCATACTGGGAAACATTTACGTACACATGACATGGTAACTTTGAATATACCTGTAGTATTGGCTTAACGGTCAAGTTATTTTTCTTAATTTTCTAAAGCTTCTTGTCATGCATCTGACCATCCCACTTATTATCCTTTCTTAAAATATTCAGCAATTTGAGCACATTTATCAATATAAACTTAATGTTAATATTAATTGAACCTAAAAATATTTAAAGTTCTTTTATATTGTTAGAGAAAATGATTGTTCTTAATTCTCTCAATATTAGCATTATCAGAAGTGATTTTACCATTGAGAATTTCATATCTAATGAAATTTTATAAGAAGACACATTTATCTAGACAATTTAAGTTTAATCTTTCCTAATTTCCAAATTTTAAGAAGTTGGTTTAAATGCTTTAAATGATCTTTTTCAGATGAATAGGAAAATCATCGAAATCATTATATGCAAAGTCCACTGTGTCTAGTTAATATTTTAATTATTATATTAAATGTACCAAAAGCTTTATGGAACCCAAAATGTAGTCGAAGCCATTTAAAAAGACCACAATTAGATGCAAAAACAAGTTTTTTAGTGTCATCTGGATGTGTCAATAACCTGAAGCCAAATCAATTGTTGAAAATATTTTTGCTTGATTTAATTTATCTAACAAGCTATTCTGAGTAAATATTCTGTATCTAGTAGTTATTGCATCAATTTTCCTGTAATATATACATAGTCTTGACTTTTTTTTTTTTTTACCTTTATCTGGATTAAAACAAGTATTCAGTTTAATCATATTCATCCCTTTTTGACAATAAACAATTCAATTTGTATAAGAACATAAGCATAACTGTGTTTCATTCTCTAAGGAAAGAGTCTAGCATCACTGCCGTACTAGCTTTAAATAACCAGATCATACCGTAGTTTGAACCACATTTCATTCCATAATGAAGTATCTTTGACCCATTTAAGGGAAGAAATGCGAAGCAATCAAGCATCTTCCCATTTAGAATTGAACTTATCAGAATAATATTTCCCCTTATGCAACATTTTGGAACATTCCTAAACATCTTCCAGGTATTAGATTTTGTGTGATTAAAAGAATAACTCTCATAATTAGTCTTTTTATTCATTTATTTAAAATAATTATTTGAATAAAATAGAAATCTAATGGGAATCACGCAGAAAAAAATTCCTTAAATAGAACTATTGACACAAATTATCTAAGAAATATTTTTTTGGAAATGTACACCTTTAAAACTGATCATGCCATTTACGATGTATAAATAAAGCGATTGAGCGCGTGAAGTAGGAGTAAAAGAAATAAAGGTCACTTCGCTTTGGGTTGACCTCCCCCAGCCATTAGCTTGTAAAACTATACATTTGTGAGGAAGGGTTGTGCGGTTGAATAACCCCTTTTTTACCTACTGTGCACCGGTGAGTAAATTTATACCTTCGGTTCCATATCTCAAAAAAAACCCCAACGCCGAAATAAGTGCAACCTACGGCTGCGGAAAGCCATAAATAAGAAACGCCAGCAGAAATAATGAGAAAACAGCGGGCAATCAGACAACTCTTAATGCCCGTCGTTTAGATGAAAAATCAGGCATGTTGGGCATTTTCTGGTCTCACCTTTTCTTTTCTTCTGTTGGCAACCGGATAGTTTGCAAGAACAACAAAAGGCTCTGAGGAATGCTACAAGCCTGTGAAAAATGCGAGGGGATGAGCGAAGGAGTCACCGAGATTTAGAAAAATTTTCCTCTTCATCAGCTGATGTTTGTTGGAATAACAACTTACACTTTTCACCCACACATTTCACTTTTTGAAAAATACAATAGTTGAATTATTTTTATACTAAATAGTAAATATTTTAATTTTATATAAAAAAAATTTTATTATTCTGTTCAAAATAATAAGTAATGTACGCTATTTTTATATTGTTTTGAGGAATACGTTTTTGAAAGAAAAATACCAATATTATGATTAAGCAAGCTATAATTCATAGAACTTAGCCAAATTAATAAATGATATTTTACATATTTTTACGAATGAAATGACTTGAAACCCTTGATAACAGCCTATACATAGTTTTTAGAGGATATATTGAAAAACCAAAGTTTTTAATTACAGTTATTTCAGTTCGAGATTTGTAAAAAATAATCGAGAAAGTATTGAGTGCTTGAATTTCATATGTTCTTTTTTTTACATTATAAAATTTGAATAAAATCTTCATATTCTGTATTGTTATTTAAGAAAAAAAAAACTTCACACTGATATTTGTAAGTTTCTAAATCTCATGCAAACCAACCAAATGAAGTTTCATTATTTTAAAAATTAAATTGTCTCTTTTAAGGAATTTTCTGAAACTTTTTTCTAACTATCAAAGTTATCAAAAATACATGAGACATAAATTGTAAATTTTTTAACTAAGCAAATTTTTTCTTATTTATATCAAATGAGTTTTAAAAACTTGTAAAAAACATTTTGCTTTATAAGATGACCTTGAACGTAGGGAGTGACCTTAAGCTACTGTTACCATCAGGATGTTATACCAAGGATTTATGATAAACGAATATAGAGAGGTGAGAAATCTCTTGTAAAAGATGATCCATGTTCACAAAATATCAAGGAAATGATTGGTTAGATGAATTCACAGAAATTTCTTTTTTTTTAAAAAAAAATAATAATAATAATCAATTAGAAAATTAGAATATACATTATTTAACAAATAATTATATATTCTGTAGTTTTAAATTATAAATAAAATATTATTTAACAAACAATATGTGTACATGTTATTAAACAAATAGTTATAACCACCCATAATTAGAATAAATAAAAGTCCTATTGTGTCTATTCTACTTCATATTGAATGCGCTATTTGCTAGGGGATTATGTTTATAGTTTAGGAAAGGACTAGCTGAGTCTGTAGGCCAGCAATTGACTTAAGTGTACGGATAAAAGGTAGAAAACTCGTTAATTGTGTTAAATGCCTTTAATAACAAAGAATTTATTATTAGAATTTAGTTCGAATTCATTTATATATATAGAGAGAAGGGGGGGAGGGAGAGATCATATCAGCATGAATAAATAGTAGAGAATCATTCTTTTACAGCCTGTTTGAAAACAGATTAAGGACAAATTTAGTACTTTCAAAGAAGTCTAAAAAATTGGTTTAAAGTTAAAAAATACTTATTAAGTAGCCAGAATTTAAAGAAAGCAGGTATTTTAGCTATTTCGTTCACATTTGTTTCGAGTAAAATGAACAAAGATGAATATAAATCAAAATATTGTTAAATTACATAACACAATTGTATCATTTAAAAAACAAACTCATTCAGAGAATATTTATTTTATGTGATTTATCGAATTTCAAAACATTAAATATATTGAATGTGAGTGATACATTAATTTTTATGTATAAACTAAATTCATGTTCTGATTTGCAGTAGGTTTGAATCCTACCATGGATTTGGATCTTCTAAGTTGTTCGGAATCCATTTAAAACTAAGTCGCAGTCTATTGCTCTCATCTGCACAAAACTGCACACATGAGTTTTTCCTTTAAAAAGGATTGTTGAGTGGCAAAAAAATATAATCCAAAATTTGCATTAAAAATAAATAACCCTTCGCCACAACAAGGCCAGAAACTGCTACTCATTTATCATTACCCAGTGGGCACTCGTGAACCAAGTCACGGAGGCGAGTAGCATTACCCACGTTACACCACCACAAACCAGTTTATAAGAGAGGCCACATTCATCCATCATCTGAGGCAAGAAACACACAGAAACAGAAAGTACATCCATCATCGAGCCGGGATTCGAACCCACTCCTCCAAATATGTAGTCTGGTAGGCTAACCACTAGACAGGGTAGGCGGCTGTAAAATTAATACCACCGACCATATTATTCAGTGTTAAATTTCAAAACTAGTTTAAAACGAGAAAATAATACTTAGAATGTAAAATTATGAATATTTTAATCATGAAAAATTATCTTCAAATGTATTATACTTAAAAGAAAATTTAAAATAAAGTTTATGTAAAATTAACTTATAAATTGTTATCGAATTTTTTAAAACAGTAAATCAGCAATTTTCCTAAAAAGACAGGTAAAATGGAAATCATAGTCTTAATTATTGCAATAGATGTAATTAATCAGAGATATAAATATTTATTTTGTTTTTATTATATTTAGAGAAATTAACTTATACAATAATTGGCAAAAAACACGCATTAGTTTTTACTACACTTGAGAAGACATTATTAAAGTATTTTAATCATTGCCTTTTTCGTAATTATTATCGCTGATTTTATTTTTTAGTTTCCATTCTTTTTTTCATTTACAAAATAACTCATCTAAAATTTAATATGTGATAACAGATTGTGCGTTACTAAATGATACATAAAATAAAAAATTTGAAAAATGTATCCATGAGCTTAAAATAAAATCTCAGTTATGTGACATATCCCATCAAATGAAGTCAAAAGCTTCAAACATATCATAGAATATTTTCTGCATTTGGAAATAATTTAATTTGAAATAGTTAATGTTCCCTTTAAACATCAACAAACAAGACATGAATGAGCAATTATTAAAAACTGTAACTTTTTCTCTTAATCAAACTTAATTAAACACTAATTAAAATTAACTTTAAATTATCACAGAATGCGTGTGCATACAAATTTTAAAAAAATCATAAAATTAAATTGAAGCCACTTGTAATTAAGATAAAAAAATATGGACATGACTTTTTAAAAGTAATCTAGTTTAAGTTTCATTGATCTAAGAGTTTTAATTTCATTGATATCAAAGAGGTTATGAATGGATTAGCGAAAGTGAAATGCGCTCCATAAAGTGTCTCGCCGATCGTCTTGAGCGAACTCCGACAATCGCCGAATATAAATAGGGTTTCATAGCCAAGTCCCATCATTATTAATCTTCCTTTTGGAGTTCTTCAATTGCATATCGATTTCGAGCTCTAAATTATGAGGAATAAAGTACTTAAGAAAATAATTTATAGATTTTCGTTCATGACTGTTTAATAAATGAAATGGCTCGTAATGGCCAAATGGTAGAAATGCTCAGAATCTATGATGTATTATCATTACTTCTAATTTTGGGTCTCTGTGAAAAACGATTTTGAAAAATCTCTGTAGGGTATATTACATAAAATTTTCATTATAATTTGAAATGATTTTTTTACCAATAAAAATATTCATAAAACTATGTAACTATAATGCATTTATTTTTTTCTCATATATTGTATTATTTGTATTTTTTCTTTTGTCAAAAATTTTATATTCCATTTTGAAAAATATAAATTATATTTCAAAAACATAGTTTGATTCTTCATTAAGTAAAATAATTATTATTTCCTTGATGATATATTTATAAAGCATTATGTTAAGTCCTCAATGCGAATTCTTGCAAACTAAATTGCACGTTTAGACCCCAAGGAATCATACATGTTTTCTTAAGCCAAACATCGGGATGAAATAAATTAGGTTCTAATTTGTCATCACTATATAATCCCAGTTTGCGAAGTTCGTCTTTCAAATTTCAGCTAATTCCCAAGATCCAACCGAATCTTTTGATTTTAAGTGGATACCAAACCATAAAACACGATCTAAATGGGAATCCAGTTCTTGAAGCGAAGGGCAGAATCTAAGGCATTCACTTGACAGTTTGCTGGAATGCATTAGAAAAAAATAAATGTCATTCAAAGGTTTTTAACTTTAAAAATACTTGCATGGTATTATTATTGAAAAGCACGTGTTTTTTTTTAATCAAGTTTTAAATCTCAATCCTTCTTTCACTATCCGCTCATGGAATTGTTTTTAAAATGGACACAATGTTCGAGTGAACTTCTATGAGTTTTAACTCGACATGGTCAACTATCAGCAAGTTCTAAACACAGAAAGTTTTATAATTTTCGAATGTTGACTTTTAAAGATCAACAGGAAGAATGGTGTCACTACAATCTGCGAAAAATAAAATTAAATCGTTAGTAAAATGTAGAAGCTCCATGTCACCAGTGGTTTTAACTGTGTGGCCCTTTGAGATCAATAAGAAGAGTGAATCGTTACAAACTGTGAAAAGCGATATCTAAACCTACAAACTTTGTGCAGTTTTAAGTCTGGGATTGTAAGCATTTTGTAATCATGGGGAACATCATTCAAGGTATAAAGAATGAAGTCATTATATATATATCTAGAACCTTTGTGTCATCTATAAGTTTAACACTTTTGTTCCGAGATTTAATTACATAAAGGAAAAATGAAACCAATATAATCTATGATCATTACCTGTATTCAAAAGCCCTATGCCACTGACTTCTTCACTTCTTTGATTGTAAGCCTTTGAACACAAGTAGGAAGAATACAAGTTGTGGAAATGTAGCGAAGTTATTTCTTATATTTAAAACATCTTAATTTTCGACAGTTTCAATTAAGACATCATTTTTTTGATATCAAAGGAAGAATGATGTTCCTTCAAACTATTTGCTTATTATTCGTCTACACGCCAGGCTTTCGGCAATTTGTAAGTAATTTACTTGGTCATAGAAAAATGGTTTAAATTCAAACACAATTCATAAAACCCCCTTCAAAGGAAAAATCTTCTTTTCAAGATAATTCACAATGTGCTTTGATCAGCGAATCTCTATAAATAACGATCTGGAGATCTTCAGTAACTCATCAAGAATTTTGACTGTATAATTTGAATAAGACAGAGCAAGGATTATGTTATCTTGTGTAATAATCTTCACATCTTTTCTGATAATTTCAACTGTCGTTATTTACTGTAATGGAATCTTTGATTATAAAGACGATTTAAATCTATCATCGAGATTTCCCGATTTTTTTAGCATGTGTGATATTCTCTCAATGCACAGAAAGCATATCGCAGAAACAGAAAAGTAAAATAATATCTGGACTAAATTAACCGATAAAATCTCTGTTCAAACTAAATAAAACATGAATAGAATACCCTCGAAAGACCCCTTTCTTGTCACTGTTTGGAAATTTATTGAGAAGTAAAAGAAATTCTTTAAAAGTGAGAATGGACGTTTCAGAGTCATAGAAGGTAAGGTGTTTTTATGATTGGATTTGGCTTAAATAACGTTACCAACGGAAGAATATTTAATTGAATTTTGAGTCCTTATTGTAATGTTTTTTCTTAACTTCAATAAGTTCTCAGAACAATGCACTTCATTTGAAATAGTGAAATATTCATTGAAATAAACGAAATGGTTCAACTTTTTACAACAATTCCTGCACCTGTTTGTTATTTATTGCAAAATAATGCATGATTTGATTTATTATGTGACAGCTTTGTTCGTGACTGGACCACATTGAGAGATTAGACCTTAACAAAACAGTCAAGAAGAAATTGTTTTGGAAGTCATCTGTAAAAACAAAAAGAAAATTGAAGAAAAAGATGAATGGGCGATGTTTTAAATGACTTCAAAGTAATGGAAATTAGTAATTGAATATAAATTAATGGGAATACGAAGCTATTTGGAAGAGTTTTTTGCTAGACTCTAGTCGTTACCCATCCCTACAAAACAAACACGAAGAACTTTTAATTAAAGAATTTATAAATATAATTCTTAGATAAAACTTGAATTCCATTAATTTGTGCTAAACTTTTTTATAACTATGTTAAGTTATCATATTTTCACATATATATTTTATCGTACTTTTCCTAAAATAAAATATTAATATCGAAATAATTGATTTAAAAAATACATATTTGCATCACTACGTTATTTTTTAAGGAGGTAAGAAAATATAAATTATTCAATCATAATCGAGAATAATCTAATAAGGTTTAAATTTTTAATAATCAATGAAAAGTGCTATTTTTATTAATTAAATTATTATTTTTGTCAAATATAAAATTCTCTATTTCCAATACCAGGTTACTACTTGGATTAATCATTTCAGCACTACAAGGGGAGGAGGTGATAGTAATTAATATTGTCGGATACCCAGTAGGTGTGCCATCGTTGCCCTAAAAGTCCTTCGTAATTTAGCAGCAGGAACCAAACACAAAACTTGGCCTGCCATCTGCATTTCACATGAAGGATATTGCGATAGATTTAATGTGCCTCAGACACGATGCATCTTCTGTTAAGCCAGGATTTGAACTCACCACCATTAGATAATGAAAATGAATGCCCAAATCAACCAGACACACCGCCATTATCAAGGGTAAAATTTAAAAAAACATGAAAAATGAAATTTAAGAAAATATAATATAAAACATACAAAATATTTTTATTTCTAATGCCCTGCTGCTATGGAATTTCCATTTTTCAGTACTACAAGGATCAGAAGTGATGGCAATTTACATAATGAGTATGCCGTTGCTGCCAAGAAATCTTCTTTCTTTATTAGTTATATATCATATGGAAAAAAATTTCCATGAAAATATTAATCAATAAGTAAAACAAAAATGAATTTAAATTTGTTTTAATTTACTTATTTTGTTGTTTCTTTTACAACAAAATTTGGTTTTTATTTTAACAAATTTTGTTTGTTGAAATAAAAACCAAAATTGAAATAAGAAGGACGAGTTAAATACATTTTGGTTTCTATTTTGGAAATAATTATTTTATCACTGTCTTTTATAGTGTTGTGAACTGGCTTCTCAAATAGTTGCGATGATCTATTTTTATCATCAGAAGCGAAGTGAAAATCATAGCCTTCCATTAGAACGTCGTGACGAAGCTTCCGTACAAACTAGGAAATTTCTGATCGTGAGCGCTACCGTGAAATGACTCGCTGCTATCAGATAATTCATGTTAGCAGTTATATTTCAGAAATTTTAGATGAATAAAGATAAATGTTGTAAGGGGGTTATGTAGAAATGGAAACTTAACTGAAAAATATAGTTCAATTTGCTTCATTCATAAGCAAGTTTTTTTAATTATATCATACACTAGTCATTTACGCTGCATATAATTTCTGTAAAATTTTATTTCCGTAAGAAAACATAAAATTAATATATTTGGGTTTTTCTAAACTAATATTTAGTATATTCGTAGTAAAATAAATTATTATTGCACAAATTATTTTTATTTCCTATTACTGATTTTGTTTTTTACACAGTACTTGGGACTAAGATTACTCACATGATATAAAAACTTTTTCTACCTTGACATAAAGTTTTTTTGCAAACTTATTTTCAGTAAATTGCTTAAACTGAAATTGTTTTTAGCTATAACTTGTCCCAAATTACAAATGTATTAAGTGTATAATTTTTAACAATTTACTTGGTGTTAAAACTAAAATTCTTCTTCTCATTTTACTATAATGAATTATGTTGGTTTGAAATCCGTACGAAATGTTTAGTATGGACCCAAGTGTTTGTAAAAATAACTTTAAATTAAATTATATTTACACAACCACAAAAAAATTGACTAATTTTTAATAGCATTCTCCCTACACTTCTTTATTAAATAACAACTTAAAATGGTTAAGAAAAAGATTTGCAAAATTGACTCACAGGAATTTAAAAATTTGTTGCTTGTAGATTTTGAAATGGACTTTGCACAAGTGAATCTAAAAAGTTTGGCGAATGGAACAATAAATCATATAAAGCAAAACACTTAGATAATACTTTTACTTCCTCTCAAAAGAACATCCGCTGGCCTCAAAGCAAATTTTTGTCACAGCGATTATGACATCTTTGATAAAACTGCCGAAATGAATCAGCGAAGGTCGCTTTTGGGAGCGACCACAGCAAGGTTGTCACATGTCACCGGATCTCTGCAAGACATGAGTTCTTGATTCTCTTCAGGCAAGGAATTGGAAGTCTGCAGGCACTAAATCGCATAAGTAATGTGGCTGTGTATTGACAAATATTCGATGATTGGCCTAGAAGTTACGTGTATGGATAGCAGTATGGGGGCTTGAAATTGTGTTGCCTATAAATTTACTGGCAAACATGTCAAATGCACGTTTGTATGAGCCCCAAAAAATTTGGATTGATAGTTTGCTCTTGTTAGAGAGACAAATTATTGGAGAATCATTCCATTGCTGTCAAAAAGCGCAATAAAAAATATCTTGATTCTGGATATCTGAAGACGATTCATTTTGAGACGAAGGAAAGCTGATGAGCCAAGTATTCGATATTCATTTCAATGAAATCTTGAGCACCTTGCATTCGTGTTTCTTTCTGCTCGTCGAACAATGGGAGCGACATAAACTGAGAACAGATCCAGTGCTTAATCAAATTTCAGTGAATGATGGTGGAACAATATCCTTGCGGGCACCCAATTTCTCCGATATCCATCTTGTAGACGATCGGTGAATGCCTTAATACATCTGCCGCAATATTGTTGCACTTGTTGAGGGTTAACCTTTATGGGATTCGTAATCTACAGTTTTCTTTACCTCCAAAATATGTTTAAACTAGCCGAGAACACATTTTTGCTCACTGTGTCTATACATGTGAATCAACATTGCATACGATTTTTCTAAAGCTATGCTTTAAATTCTGTTTGGAAAAATATATTAAAGCAAATGGATCATATTTTAGTTACAGATGTTTATCCATTGCTCTATTTCAATGTGAGTCAAGTTTTCAAACACCGTTCATCTACCTACAGAAAACTATTTCGTCTCAGTTTCTTGCACTTCTTATTGCATGCCGTCTTTATAATGGCCCTTAACCTGAGCATGCGTGGTACGTGCTTTTAACTCGTTACTTTCGAGATATCCATTGAGACACATTAGTAAGTATTTTGATTCAACTCGCTGTCATAATATTGAAAAAGTTACCACTTTTCATTACCGTATATACAATTTGGCTCAAAAGATTAATTACTCATTTCTTACCAGAAAGCTTATGTAGTCATTTAATAATTGAATGAACTGCTGTGATAAGGATATATGACACATATATTCACGAAAATTATTCTTAATAAACATTGTTATCGGAAATAATTTTTGTAATTACAGAATCATAATTTAATTATATTGATCTAATATGTCAGTCATTTTTAGTTTCTGTAACATAGAAAACAAACACAATTTAAATGTTAAAAAATACCATTTTTCTGTCTGCATGCTTCTTGTTGTTATGACAACCTTGTTAAGAAATCTTAACCCGTTTAAGAAATACAAGCACAAAATGAATGATTTTAAAGTTTATTATTCACTTTGTATAAAATTACTCATTATATTTCTCACTTTTATTATTTTAAATAAATTTCAAATTTTAGAAAAGGTTTTTATTGAATTTATATTATGACCATACCACAATGTTTTTTTGAATAGTTAAATTGGATTGAAATAGAAGACACTTCCCTCATATAAGAAAGTTTAAACTATCCTCGCATAATAGAAAAAAAAACGGGAAATAAACATGTCACATATTTCTTTTGTACTTACTTATGTATAAAATTATCATGACTATTATTTATATTAAGAATCACTAAGGTGTCATTTTAAACGTTTCTTTCATATAAACTGCAAACTTCCGGGCATATGGAAGAGGAAAAACTTGGTCCCAGAAAGTCAAATCTTCTCCTTCTGACCATTGACATCGGCGCGATTTGGTGCCAGCAGTCTTGTGTGAAGATTAGACACCCGCTGGAAACACTGGCCATAACTTCGGAGGATAACTAACTTAAGCTTGGAATCACGTTAAAAAACGGCTTGTGCCAGCAGGGCGCACCCATTTTTCTTGCCCCTGTTGTCAGTCCATCCTGCTGGCAAAGAGATAAGCTCTCCGTAGGGGTGCGCGTACAATATCTTCATTTTCAAATGAAGATCTTCTTATCCCTACTCTGTGGGAGTAATCCCTATAAAAAATCCCTCTTCAGAGAATTGCTTCATTAATAGCACAGTAGATGGCCAACTAAACTTCTGAAACTTTTTATAAGATATCTCTTTAAATACCCGGTAAATGAAGCAAGGAAACAAAAGTTATAAAAGGAATGAATGCTAGTAATAACAATAAATAATTACTAAATAATAATAAATTATTAGTATTTTTCTTTACTATTTTTTAATATAATGATTAAAATAGTAAAGAAAAAAATGAATTCTAATTTTTGCCTACTGATCGCACTCTTAAGGCAAAAATACTGCTATGTAAATTGATATCAAAACTGATATTAATGAAAAATGAGTTAATAGTAAATAATTTTATAATTAACTATTTTATTTTGCAATTTGTGAAACATTCATTTGACACTATGAATTAAAAAATTAATTTATTAATTATTTAAAATAAGAATGTTTTGGAATTTAAAATATTTATTAAAACAATGGTTTAATATTTTAAATTTTTAATAATTTGATAATTTATCAGTTTTCCAATATTTTTTGATAAAAATTAATAGCACAATATTTAAGTAAAATAAGAAATTTAATTCCTAGAATGTTAGAAGTTGAGTTACAAGCATTTTAAACGATATATTGGGTGAAATTAATTAACTATAAATCACACATCATGAACCTTTAGCGTAGAGCTTAAAACTTGCATGCTTATATCAATAACATTTACATAAAAATTTTAACAAATAGTTGAATAATGATATAAAATATACATTTATTTAAATCTTCGTGGGCGAAAATATAACTAATATTTGATTCTTGATTATTTTAAAAGTTCTTTACATTGATTAATTTTGTTTATTGTTTATTATTTCATTTCACATTTTTTGCAAAAATTATTAAAATAAAATTATCTAATTTTTAAAATCGTTCTTTGACTGATTTAAATAAAAATGTATTTGAGGAATAATCCGAAAATGTATTTCATTACCTAGCAGATTTATTTTTATTAGAATAAAAAAAATTATAAATACTGAATACATATGTTTCTATTCCCATTTCATTTAATAAACCACCACACACACACACAAATTAATTTTTTTAGAAATTAAATGAATATTTTAATTAAATGAATTTTTAATAATTTAAATTTAATATCGTATAGGGAACAGACCAACTACTTATTGCTGCTAAAAAAAGGACTTAATATAACAACAGTTTAATAGCATTTTATTTCAAGAAACATTCTACTCTCATATCGAAAGAAAAGAAACGAGGAAAACACTCAAGCACTCACATCGAGAGACGAGCATAAAAAAACATAAATATAACTTTCATTTCCGTTATTCAACAGTTTATGCGAATGAAGCTGGGGCTTCTGAGCTCTGAAGACTGCTGTCGGCCTGTTGACCAGGATAAGTCCAAATAAGTTGATACAAAAAAATTTATTCATAAATTATGAAACTAATTTTAATTGATTAGTTTTTAATTTAATTAAAGAAAAAATTTCGCTATGCCAGTATAGAATCGTTTGAATATCATATACATGACTTAAGTAATTTTAATAGTGTAGGTTTTAACAGTATTCTAAAAGGAACAGAATAATTATATTTCTTTTATTGTTTCTCCCCATTAGTTATTTTGTTTCTATATAGTCTTGTACAAAATTTTCTAATTTCATAAGTTTCATTATAAAAATTATGAAAAAAAAAATCTGTTATTTAATCAAAACGCAAGAAGGTTTTATAAATAATAAAAATCATAATTCACTTATGTTTTCTGATTTTTTTATTAAGTTGCAATTGGAATTCATAACACTCTGAGATTGTTCTTACTTTTTTCAACTAGTTATATTTTACACATTATGAATATAATTGTTAAAATATACTTTTTGATTTAGATTGAAGTTTCTTTATAATTTAAGCTAATTACAGACATTGAAATTATTTGATGTATAACGTCAAAATGAATTGAATGAAACTCGTTTTCAGAGTCAAAATGTGATAAAAAACTGAGCCAACTTTCGATAAAAAAATCAAAAAGCTTAAAAAACAAAACGAAATTTTTTAAATACTGCTTTTTTTAAAAATATAAAATTTTATTTAATTTCGTATATTGTTTAGATAACTATTTCTTTTACTAATGCTAAACTCTTAAATAATGCCACTTGGTTTGCAATACCTAAAAACATTATTCAATTATTTCTAACAATATATTATAATATTTTTTAAATTTTATTTTCAGAAATTTATAGCAATGAAAAATTCATAATACTCTCGTGGTATTTGTCTGTAAAATACGATTAAATTATTAAATTCAATGAAATATTTATTTATTTTTTTCCCAAATCTTTAATAAATCAAGTCTTCTTAACTTTTATTACAGATGGTTTCACGATATTAAATTTTAAAAATTATCTTTTGTTAGACGATAAATAACATCATAAAATATTTTATTATAAAATTAAAGTGATAAATTACTTTAAAGGCACAAATGAATGATAAATTATTTTTAAACACACAGATAAATTTTCTAAAATATTATTAACTATTTCGTAGTTTGAGCTCAATATTACAGGAGTAACACAAAATTCTTCACACTTTTATGATATTCGTAGGTAAAATACAATTAGATTTTTTAATTTAATTTATTATTTTTCTGATGATCAAAAAAAAAAAATCAAGTTATAGGTACTATAACAGACAGTTCAGAGGTTTTAAAGTTTAAAAACTTTTGTTTGACAATAAATATCATCATCCTATTATTTGTAAAGATATAAACTAAATTATTTGAAATTATTTTTTTACACTGGGAGGTAGCAGAAAATTTATGACGCTCTAATGACATTTGTGAGAAAAACAGGATTAAATTATTAAATTTAATGAAATATTATTTTTTGATGATCATGATAAAAAACATTATTATATTTTTAGAGAGAGTTAAGTTATTTTTATATAAATTTTGGAATAGAAACAATCAGAATTCATTGCGTTAGTATATTTCGTCTAGCTTAGATGCTGCAGAATGTGTTTCCAGCATTAAAATGAGATATTAAGGAAAATAAGATTAATTATAATTCTTTCTTAGATATATTATTTTTCAGGCCTTTTGTAAGTTAATATTTGAATGTGAAAGCCCACAACTTTCAGGATCAGATATGCAAAGTATTTGCAGAAAATAATTGTCGCGCTACACAATTCCGAATCATAAGAACCGCTCTATCCGAAACCGAAACAAGCCGCAAGTTAACTCTCGCGACCATCCCTGCCTCCTCCCCTGCAAGATGACCAATCAGTGCAGGTTGACTCCAGGCGTTCTGAACTCGAAATTGCCATTCCCCCTTCTCTCTCTTAGAAGGTGGATATTATTATTATATTTTTTTCTTCTTTCGGTTTCCCGAGCCACCTGTATTGTCGGTCTGTGGACAGAGCACTCAGTATGGGCTAATCCTTCAAGCGGCGAACCACGCAAACTGCTGTTCTTGTCTCTCTCTCATGGGCCGCGAACCATTGACAGTTGCGTCACCTGGACTTGGGCAGCCTTGCTATTAAGCAGACAGAACTTGCTCCTTCGGATATTCACTCCACGTGTTATCTTAAAGAAGTTGTTAACTGAATACCGATTCCGGAAAATATCCCAAACAGTGGACAATTTTATGAAAAAATTTCTTCTACTTTTTGTCACCACTGAGTGTTGATTCTACTTTTTGCATGCAATTTATGTAATCTGCATGATTTAACAATAACATATAATAATTTTTAAGAATTATTTGGTATCCTAAATTAATGAATCACCAACTATTGGTAATACTTTATGAAGAACAATGAAACGAAATCAATTAAAAAGCAGAGATCGTCATCACTTCATAGGATAAAATTTCTGTTTCTTGTCTAATCATAGAGCCATTTAATTTGAAGTTTTTTAAGCATTCCTTGTTTCTTAGAAGATGAAAATACACATGAAAATAAAAGTTAAATTTTTTTAACATCACGAAGGAAGTTAACTTTTGATGTAATTGAAATTTCTGGAAAAACGAAACTTTATCTGCTTTGACGAATATTCTACACAGAAAAGAAAATTGTAATTGCATTGTGATAAAATAATATTTGTATAGCATGAAAGTGATAGTATTCTGCTAAAAGAATGGATTACCTGTTATATTTTTGTATCTAGCCAAAGTATAAAAGAGGAAATTTTAATTATTTAGGAACAAAAAAAAAAAAAGTATTTTCCTCTATAAACTGTGTTGTCATTATTCTGAAAATATTCTTTCCTTCTGATTTATTTGTTTCTTAAGTGAAGTGAAATCAGAAAAGTTAAAAGAAATTCTGGATTAAATCATCGTATTGTGTCTGAGATCAATTTTCGTGATGTCCGGTACTTGATTGGTCAATAGTGTAAAAATGTCGTTCTTATCTGAATTTGACTATACATTTCGAGATGAAATACTTTGACTCCTTTTCAAAAAGTAAGTGTATTTTACATTTTTAAAAAATAATCATGAAATATTTTCAAATTGATATTAATGAAGTAAAAATAAATATTTGATTTGGTTTCATGTTACAATATTTAGAAAATAGAAATAATTTTTTATTGTTTTTAATGAAATATTCATGAATATTTTATTATAATGATGAATAATTAATTGAAAACGTAAAACCCCAATCATTCATCATGAATTCTAGAATTTTTTTTTAATTTCATATATTTTTGGGGAATATTTGATGGTGTGTTAGAAATATATTAAATTTAAATGTTAAAAAAATATATATTAATGTATTATATTTAGTTTATTATTTCTAAGATAATATCTAAGTTTAGAAAATAAAAAGTATGTAAAAATAACAGAATTTTTAATATAATAATTATATATGGGAAAACAATCTAGTCCTTTTCTCTCCCGAGTGTTTAATATTGGTACATTATCGCTTTTATTTAATTCATTTATAGGATAAAATGTGTTTTATCATTGAAACTATATTGATGTTTACAGTGACGTTAAAATAATGCTTAGGAAATTTCGTAAATTATGAATTCAGACATCGTATGCTTTCAAATTTTTCTGAAAAATAATTCTAAAATTAAATTACTGTATGAATGAAAAATTATGTACTCCAAATATTTTCTAGATTTTTTTTAAAAAAATATTTCCTTTAAATTAGACAACTCATTTTTCTCCATATAATATTAAGTTGATAGAATTTCAAAATTATTGCCATTAAATTAAAATCAGGATACAGAATGTCTTGATTTTTTGTTGCGATATGTGCAAGAATAGTTAACCAGAAAGTATTAATTAAAATGAAATTATAATAATGTGTCACCAAAATATGAAAAATTAATCTTCAAAATGTCAGCTGTATTTCTGGAAGTGGGATTAAAACTCAATTTATTAATCATAAATAAAACATCTAACTGTGTTTATGGTTAATTATCAATATAGTTAAAAACTGTTAGCTTATTGAATTGTTTTAAATTTTAAAAAATTTGATTATATAACTTGAACTACTTTCGCTCGTAGTTATTTTAAACGCAATCTATTATTTTCAAGAAAAAAATAGATTTTTATAATTGAATGCTTTATGAAATTTTTTCTAATTTCTTTATTATAACGTTAAACAATTAAAATAAAATAACAATTGCTTGACCTTTAGCCAGTACATTTAGAATCCATGTTCGACTAAAATATTTAATAAAATTTTAATAAAATATTAATGTAAATTGTGGTTTGTTTGTCTTATGCAATCTTCTACTTTTCAGGAGCAAAAATAACTTTCAATGTTAAAAAAGTTAGTAATCTTGAATAAAGGATATTGATTGCTTAAAACTTCTTGTTCAGTATTAAAAAATATTAAGCAAGGTCTTTATCAAGCTTCACAACTTTTTGAAAATAGATATTTAATTAATATTTTACCGTAAATAAAACCGTTTAATTATTTAAAGTATATATATAAATACTCTATATTTAAATATTTTACTTCATACTTTAGAATAAATACTTTACAGTGGATTTATAAGAAAGACATTCAGTGATATATAAATCGATTTAGCTTACGTATGTATCGTAATTTTTGTTAGAGTAAACTCGCCAATTTTTACTTCCAGTGGAAAATGCTTAACTTTCGTGGAAAATTAGTGGTTTGGAAAAATTACATTTATGTTTTGTAATGATATTCACTGCTTACTCATTACTTAGCATTGCGTTATTTGAACTAAGAAATGGGATCAGCTATAAATCGAATGAGGCGAATAACACTTTGAAATTTCTTTTATTTACGAAGTTATCAAATATTAAGTTCAGAGGACTTATCATTCACATTTCCATTCATTTTTTACCGGTGGTATGTTGGAATGACCAAAAGTTGACAAAGAAGACAAAAAGACCTGTTGGAGGCAAAAACAATTATGTTTCAAAAATCGTGAACAAGTTGTAAATACTTTTATTTTCAAAAAGATTACATTAAGAAATCTAAATGGAAGAAGAATCCGATGCCACATCTATTTTTTTCTGTCCCAGTGCTGTTGCATAAATGACAATTTCAAAAGATTTTAAAAAAATCACAATCCTTCGTTTTGAAGGGAGAAGAGTTCTGCAAAGAGTATGCATTACGGGATGAACAACTTTACTGCAAACTCAAATTAGCTTTAATTACGGTTTAAGTTAATTAAAAACATTAATTAAAATTTCGGTATAAAACATATTTTTTGTCAGTCAAAAATCAATGTCCTCATATATAAGTTTTATTCCCTTCTGTGGAACTTTTCTATTTTAACTCCAGACAAAATTCTATGACATATAGATTATGGATTTTATTTATATTTTAAAGTGGCATTTCGATTTTGAAAATTGGAAGTACTTGTTTTTATTCGCATTCTCGTGTGGCATTTTCTTACATATATTTGGAAAATCAAAATCAATATCCAGTTATACATGTTACATCCCAGGAAGGTTATACAATGATATTTTACTGATTTAGTAACTATACATTCATTTAAAAGGATTATATTTACATTTAATGTCCATTTAAAAGCTTAAATGGCGTCATTAAAAAAATTCTGAAATTTGTGAATTTTTTTAATCTTTTATATTTGGTGAGATTCGGCGTTTCAAAGATTCGGTTGAATTCACAAATACTCTTACATTGACTATAATCACTGATTTTTCTTTCTGCCGTAATGGGGAGTGTTTTAATTTTTTAAAGAAGGACATTCAAATATGTATATCTGTATAAAATTAGCCTGTAAATTTTAATATTTCAGAATTTTAAGCCGTTTTATCTTTTTGAAATGTAAATTAAATTTTAAAAAAATGCTATTTTGTTTCATATAATATTTTTTGCTAATTTTAGATGATAATATTATAAGTAATAGGAGTTTAAAAATTACTTTGTTGAAAAAATAGTCAGTCGACTAAAATATTATACTTATAACGATGTTAAATATTTTGGCTTATTTAAAAATAAACTAATTAGTTGACATATTGGACACTGACATAATGTAATTTTTAGAGAAAAATCTGTACTAGATTAAAAGTTCTTTGAGAAACCAAGACACAAAACAAAAATATAATGCCCTGCTTGTACATTTTCCTGAAATTTGATATTTTTCATTCTAAAGAATAATTAAATTTCAAAATTAATTTTCATTAAATTTGATTTATAGACAAAAATTAAGAATGCATTATTTTTGAAAATCGAACGTTTTTTATTTCATGTGCTTCAACTCCGCAAAACATCAAAGCTATCATTTAAGGCAAAGTTTACCAAGTATGATTAGAATTTCCACCACATTTACTAATTATTTTATGTATGGCTACAGAAACTTCTAAATAATTTCATGTATTTTCATAAACATTTTGCTACTTTGTGACACAAATCAAATATTTGTGTCTTATACAAAAAACGATATTTCACACGTTCAAATGTCAAAAAAAAGAAAGATTTTATTTTTGTTGAAACTTTTTTTTATATTATATTACTTCTGTTTAATATATGAATCTCATGTAACTTGAATAATAAGACTGAATAGTTTAAGCAGATTGCTCTAAGTATGATTAGAAAATCGGTTATAGTTACTCATGAATTAATTGACGACAGAAACTTCTCAATAATTTAATCTTTTTCTTAATTGATTCCTACAATAATACTTTCGAGCGAAACTTTTAATGTTTCTGCTAATAAAATGTTTATAATGATAGAATTTTCTCATATTTTAGTATTATATCTCCAATTAACATAAATATCAGCTCACACAACTAATGCACCTGAATATTTTCAACATAATTACTCAAGGATTTATATAATAGCATCAACTTTAACTAGTTTGCAATTATTTTTTCTTAAATAACTGTAACATAATTACGATAATAAATTTAAGCAAAAGTTTTGATGCAAACTAAAATATGATTAAATTTTTTTCCCTTTAAAATATTTCATGCAGAAACTATGACAAATTATTTTTCCTGATCTATTTTCATTTTCTTGTTGAATTTGAAGAGATCTTCTAGGCTTTCACATGTGTTCTTTCATGTTTACTTAAAAAATATATAACCAAACTATTCATGAAACTACTTCTGCATATATTATATATATATATATGTTGTGCGTATTCAGTTTTCAAATACTTGTTAATAGTGTTTATTTTACTAATTATGGTGCAAGAATTTCGTAGTTATTAAATTTCAAAGAAATCTTGTAAAAAATAAGAATATAAAAGTTAAGAAATAACTAAAAGAAACAAGACTTTTTTAAACTATGAATTTAAATATATTTAAAAAAGTTAAAATACAATTATCGTTACTTTCATAAAATATTATATTCACGATCTTCTAAATTATTGTCTTAAATAATAATTTGTAACAAAATTAAGGACATAAGCAAATTTTTTAGCCAAACGCTAATATAATTATTCCCTTTATTTGTGATGCTTTCGGAATCCAAGCAATTCCAATTTAACTGTATATTACTCTCAGTTTTATAGTCAAATTTAAATTATTTAAATAATTAAATAGTTTTTCTCAAGTTATTGTGAATTAAAAAAGTTATTGCAAATTAGAAGACTGTATTACAAAAGATTATCTTTAACGAAATTAACTAAATAAAAATAAGTATTTTGAGGTAAAATTCTGTTGTTCAAACTAGAAGATATGTCTTGTGATTTAAACCAATCAGTAACTTCTTATACCTGTAAATTTTTTGATTTAGAAAACGAAAATAAAATTGTCAAATCCCCATTTTTTGTATTAAATTATCAACTAACAAATAAGAAATATTTAAGAATTATATTTTACACGACTGATAGCGTAATTTGATCATCATTATAAATTTAATGTTGATATTGTAATATATTATTTTAATGAAATAAATTACAATTAAATGTTCACAAAAATTTATAGTTTGGATCTATGTAAAGCAAAATCTCCTAGGTTCACTTTATAACATTCAGGAAGGGATTTTCAGAAATAGTATGCCTTTTTCATAATTAAAAGAGAAGAGCGAAAAATAACATTCATTTTTTATGTTATTTTTAATTCAATAATATATATATATATATATATATATATATATATATATATATATATATAAGGCATATATGGCAACTTCTCGCAGTATAGTAAGAAAGTAACGATTCATATTTTATTTTTAAATGAAGACATTTTTAAATGAAGACAGCAATGTGACTGATTTTTTTTATGAGTAAAAATATACTGTAGAAATCCTATAAGACGAACTTAAATGCAACCTTATATCAAATAATGAAAAAATATTTTTTTAGGTCTTATATTATCATTTGTTTTTTAGCAATTCTAATTTGCTATAAATTTAGCATGTAAATTCCAATTTTATTTTAATTTAACTGATCTGTGTTTATCATTTTTAAACATTATTGTTCTTTGATATATACTTACAAGATTTTGCTTTCCTATAAATTCATATTGCTTAACAATCGAATAGACAAAAATATTTGCTGTTATGAATTTCAAAGTGAAATATTTTTTTAATAAAAAAAAATCAAGTAAACAATTTTTCTACTTTGTGTGCATAGTTACTCATTTGGGAAATAAATAATGTGATATAAATGATATCAAAA
>JAPDSC010145588.1:552413-580375 GCA_026290005.1 Latrodectus geometricus
TGATAGAGAGACAAATCTAAAATAAAACAATAAATTCAAAAACTTATTTTTTTTCACAAACTTTTGAATAATTTATCAAAATGTTTTTGTGAATTAATTTAGATGGCAGCTTGCTGATTTTTATTAAATAAAAGAAAAATTCTTGCGCTTGTAATTCAGAGTAGAAAAATGAAATTAATGACTTTTTTGCTCATAAATTATGTTCCTATCCCTTATCAGAATCAGCTGTTCTCGATGCTTTGGAAGTGAACAAGAAGACATTATCATCTGGTTAGAATATCCATCTATTATCGATTTTTCCCCTCCACCATAAAAATATTAGCACTAACATATTAAACGCTTATAAGAGTAATTTATCCGAAGCATATTGTCCACAATTTGATTTTTTAAGCAACGAAGCATGTTGGGGTTTTTATGAGCATAACTACAAAAAAATGATCTGCGGCTGCCCTTTTACTTCCGTTTAATGCACCAATAGGAGACATTTTATTTATATATTATATACTCATATTATATATTGAAATAAAGAAAACATTTATTTGAAATTAATATTTATTTTTAAATCAAAGTAAATGAATTTTTCCATGAGATAGTTAAGCAATTTCATAGATCAAAAAGAGGCGGAATAATACATTGGAGAAAACATTTCTGTCTTCCCTAACGCATATATTGGCGAAAAAATACTGTCGATGTGCTGGTGATTTAATTTAACCGGTGATGACAATGCCAAATGAAATTGGATGCAGTTATTGCACTATACAGAGATTAAATTTTAAATTTGGTTAATTAAATGAAGTTTGTAATTGTCTGTACCATGAATCTAACATCCATATTTCATTAAAAATACTCTCATAAATAGAAAAATATAATTTAACCGGTTTTTAAAAATAACGCGTTATAAAATATCAACAAACGATAAAAAGCCATTGCTTTATCCCTAAAAATTAGCAATCTTAATTTTATGATATGTGTCATTGATAAATACCGACAATGATGGTATGAAACATATATATTAATACTTACCATGATTAGCACATTATTGAGTTTAATGACTAATTATTTTTATCTGTTATCATGGGGCAGTCTTTTTATTTTCGTTAATTGAGAGCAACATCTCGTCGAATTTTCGTCAAACTAACAACCAAGTATTTGACGTATAGCTTTCCATTGTTGGAAAAAATCGTATTGTTTGACGACATTTTTTCCCTTTTTTTGGAAGACAAATTTCTAAAATTGGATATTTAATTTTCTTTTTCTATTTTTTAAGTAAAATATTTACCTTTCACTCAAGTGTTTAACTTAAATTAAACATAGCTTCGTGTTCCGCTTTGAATCCTTTTCTCCGTCATTAGCAATTTATTGAATATCAACCTCATTTATCAGACAGGGAGTGGCTGCTTTAAAACAATTAGATGTAATTATGCATCTCTTGATGAACCATTTAGGTTTTGTGGTATTTTGCAACAATTGTTATAAAGAGCAATGATCCAACATAAGAGTTGAATAAAATTTTATATTACTTTTAACTTAACACACTTTTTGTTAAGATATTTTGAAATCATACTGGCTTTATTTCGAATTAATTGGATTAACCTTAGCTCAAAACATTTCATTAAGATTACCATACTTCATTCAAAATAAAGAAATATCAAAGTAGAAATTTTGGGTTTCAAATTAATTTTATTTCTCTTTCAAATATTTTTTAAATTTTATTTTGTTAAATATTAGTGATTTTTTTAGAAATTATTTGTCATAACTTTTTTGATTTCGTGCAAGCTCAATGGCAAAAACTTCGGAATTGAAAGTCATTGGTTCGATTCAAGCCAATAAAGTGAAACGACACTCTTATGTTAGATTCGAATAGACTGTCGTGTTTGGGGATTTTTCGGGTTCCTTCCCTTTAGACTTGTGTATACGACATATCATTAAGGAAAAATCCTATTAGATTGCATTACTGTCAGTTTTTTCTAGATTTCATTGATTGAAAATTTTAAATAAATCACATAAATTTTTTAAAAGCTATAAATTTATTTATTAATTTAATTATTAAATGACTCAAATTTAAGTAAATTTTCTTATAATTGTAAACAAAGTCAAAACTAATTTCCCTTTAAATTTTTCTCATTGAAAATCTTCGGCGTAATTTCATTTAATTTTGCTGTGTAATTTATTTCGATTTCTAATACAAATGTTTCGCAAATTTTTACTTTCCAAAACCAAGACAGTGAAAAAATAATATTTTTATATATTGAAATACATTAATATTGCAGAATCGAACTAATAATTTTTCTAAATTCATATAATATGTGATGAGTGATTTAAAAATATGTATATTATTTTCGTTTATGTTTATCTGTATAGATAATAATTCTAATTTCAAATCCAAAAAATTAAAATAAATATTAAATGCTCAGATATTTTCAATGAGAGCTTATTCGTAATCAATAATTAAATATGAACTATTTTCAATCTTATAATCAATATTCAATATCGATATTATTCAAAATTATCATTTTTCCAATTTACTTAGTGTTAAATTAATTGTTATCAATTCTAAAAAAATATTTAATAATTATTTTCTGAAATGTTAACTATAACTTTGATCTATAAGAATTTGATATCTGAAAAATTACAAAACCATTTCTTCATTAAAGTAATCAAATATCTCCTCATTTTTATAATTTTAATTCACAAGATTTTTAACCAATTCAGATTAAAAATCTGGTGGCAATATAAAAATTACAACTCGTATACATTTTCTATTTAGAAATAATATATTAGCAGAGGAAGAGAAAAATAACGATATATAGTTTAATTATAGCTACGTGAATAAACTAAAAATCTTCGTCTAATGTAATAAGATATAATGATATAAACTATAATTGTACGTGACTAGAGCACAATATTTAGTAAGAAAAAGAAAAAAGCAACGTGAATTAGATTACACATAAATGAAAGTATTAGATTGTAAGTATATATATATTTTAGATTAGATATAAGCGATTTATTAGAAAGAAAATCATGAAACATTTTAGATACATGTATAGCATTTATTTAATAACATAGATGAATGCTGCTTAAGTTAAGGTGATTAATGTTTTATATTTTATATGTATATATATAAATCTTATGTCTTGAATTACAATTTAAAGTCTAAAACAAAAGTTGCTAGATGTCACGGTCTAGGGAAGATATAAAAATTTAAACTTAGTAATTTCCCTTCAATTACATAAAATAATGTGTATCTGTAATTAAGCATCAGATTACAACTTACTTAATTGAAATAGTTTTGCAAATTATAAATACTAAAGGGGGGAAATATATTACACAGTGCTCTTTGGCGAAAATTGGCGATTTCTTTTCCTTCAAGCTTGTCATGTATGTTTGAAGAAATAAGATCGCCCTGAAAACACTTTGATATGAATCACAAATAAAATAATTATACAAATTGGCGTAACATAATAGCGCCAAATTGGCGAGAAACCGAGGGGGACTTTCAAGTATCTACAAAAGATAAGCTATCAATACATCGAGCGAAGTGTCTAGACCATTAAAAAAGGTATAAATGAATACATTTGTAAACCTTAAATTTATTAACCAACTGTAGATCGTGTGAAGTTTATTATTAAAAAGCATCTCAAAAGTTATGCGTTTCAATGTCATTTCTTGATTCAGACCTATTAATAATAACACTACATTATCAATTAACTTTAGTAAAACGAATAGGTGTCTTACTTTTTTAATCTTCTTGTTTTGTCATTTTTTAATTATGGTAGATTTAATTTCGATTCAACTGAAAAGCATTTAGATTATTATAACTAAGCATTTCATTTTTCTAACTTGTCATTCTTGGAGTGATTTTTCATCGCTCAAACTTAGAATACCGTCTTAGAACTCATTTCGTTATTTAATTGCTGTTGAAGTAATTTTATTTTCCTGATGTGCAATTGAAATAATTGTCGAAAATAAAATACTACCGCCTTTTGTAGTTTTTCTCAGTTAATGTATTTTTTCAATTAAATTTATTTTCTGATCTATCTGGAAAGTGATTAATTTAATATTATGCTACAGGAAATTAATATAAATTAGCAGTTTTAGAACAGTGAAAGATATTTATTCATGAAAAAATGATTAGTTACATAGTAAAATATTCATATTTTGCACATTTTTAACATTGATACATTAACATTGTTTGATGATTGCATTTTAATTTCAGAAATAATTAAATTAAAGTTTTTTATTAAAAATTCTTCTTATAATTTAATTGAAAGTAAAATAACTGTAAAATAATTTAAAAGATCTGGATTAAGCAATCGCTTATTTAACTGGTCATTAATTTGCACTCGTTTGAGCATCTTATATACTTTTAAATTTTCCTTTTAAATTATTAATAACTTTATATCAGACAGAATAAATAAGGAAATAATTTGAAATAAGAAATAAAAAATGAAATTCATTAAAAATTAAAATATTAAACTTAAATCTTTTGAATGGAACAAATATTATCCAAATCCATACTTGTCTTGATAATTTCATGACCAATTTACCAAACCATTGCGAATAAATTATTATTTACGATAATTTTATAATTATCTGAATCCATACTAATCGCATTGATAATTTTACTCTCATCCAACTTCAAATATTCTAATTATGGATTGAGATCTTAATGAGCTAAGACACTGATTGAATCTTCCTCAACCTATATATTTTTTAATTTAATAACCTTATTGTGAAAAATTTTTCTTGAATATTTTACATAAAAATTAATTCCTCTTTACAATACTATCTGTAACTTGACAAACCTTTTAAGCAAGTGCTGTGAATGTCTGCGCATGATGCGGCGTTCAATGAAATGAACTAAAGTGACGTAGTGTATTGCCAGTTGGCGAGACACAGCATCACGCTAACCATGCTGACTGACAGGACGAATATCTTTTCACCACGGAATCAGTATGATTTTTCCGAGCTCCATGTGTACAATACAATTTATATTTAAATAAAGAATTTGATCAATAGTCTATGCAACAGATTTTTTTATTGATAATTTTACATCAATCTATACGATAGATCTTATACATAAGAAAATTACATTAGTATTTAAATTTAAAATGAACTGCCTCAAGAGCATGAAAGTTGTTCTATCATTAAATGCTTCAAAATTTTACGTCATATAAGTCCGATATTAAGGCACATAATATCGGAATTATTCTGTGGTGGACCATAATAATTTATATCGGATGTCTTTATAGAAAATAAGTTTGTGATATAATAAATCGTTCATAACTGAATCATAAAACTGAATCATAAAACTTTTATTAGAATGAAATAATGGTTTCAAAAGTTGTGAAAATTGCTTCTAACAAGTGTGTTGTTATTATTATAAACCTACAATATTCTTATCACACTTGAAATAAATAAATATGTAGGAAATTCCATGGGAAGGAGATAATGAGAAGATACAATGTAGTTTTGAGAAATATTCTTTTCATAATTTTCTTATAAATTTTTAAAAAGAATTAAAAGAAACCAGAAGTGTTATCAAGATACACTAAGGTTTCGAAAACGAAATCATTGCACGCAAGGAGAATTTCTCTCTCACATTTCTGTGACAATTTGAAGCTGCCAATAATGCTTCAGGAAAATTAAACAGAAATGAAATCACATCAGAGGGATTATATAACATTTGTACTCCGTTTATACTTTCTAAAAAATTTATATTTTGAAAAAATGTAATTTGATGACAATAAATATGTTTTATAAATTTTTATCACAGAATTTCACTCTAGCGCCCTCAATTACCTCAATTACATATTACCGCAATTTTTTCCCTAAGCTAAGTTTTGCTAAGTTATTACTATTATTGAACAATGTCGAGCTTTTCAGTTTATAAACAATGATAATTTAAATCAGAAACGGACAGAATTTTAAGCAAATTCTAGATTTAATGGAAATATCATTTATTTTCAATGAACATTTATTCTCAACATTCATTTTAAATTGCCTTGACATAATTTTATTCTTTTGTCTTACTATTAATATTAGAATATTTAAAATTTGCATAACATATTTCCAGGCTGGCTGTAAATTTTAAATTTACTGTCAATTTTAAGATTAATTTATTTTTCTCTTTTGATTCATTAGTTTTCTTTTTTTTTTCAGAACTTTAAAAAATTTTTCCCGTTGAAATGCCTCTTTTTACCTTTCAGAAAACATGTTTTAAAACTTATATCTTGCTGCTTTTAAAATAAAATCTTTTTACATTTAGTAATTTACTTTGATATTTCAATGATAAATCACCAATTTCAGATAAGCAACGGAAATCATCCATAACCAGAAGACATAATGCGCGCCATAATTATTCTTGATTGGCTGAATAATCAATCAGAGAAGATTCTTAACTTATCACTAAAACTATTTACGTTTACTTATCAATCGAGCCTAATTTAAATTGCTTATGAGATAGTCGGATTTCTTTTTCATTTCACGTAATAAATAGCTGTTATTTAAAAACTGGGTGGTCGAGTTCGATGCATTTTGGTGCCATTTGAGAAATGATAAGGTGTCACTGGAATTTTGGTTGCGTTATTAAAATTCAGCCTATGATGATAATACCAATGCTGAAGTATCACAGAGGCTAATTAATGAGTTTGTTTTGATTCCCTGAACCAAAAAGAGTATTTCCGTTTCTTGTTTTTCGACACTGCACACGAATGTATGCAGATGGTCAATTAATTAAAACATGCTTATCAGAATAAGTTCTTAGGAAATACGATGTTTAGAGAGAATATCTCTTATTTGCTGAAAATGAGATTGTTCTGCTTAGAATTTCATATGAATTCAATGCGGTTAAATATTTCTTAGAATTAATAACTGTTAAAAATTGTTTTCTTTACAGAAAACGATTTCTTATAGAATCTTTATTATAAATGGTTTATATCCAATAGAAATGAGAGAATATTGGACAAAATGATATTTTGCAAGAATAGCTAATACTTTTTGTAGAATACAAGAATGTTTTGCTTTGAATTCCATGGAATTTTGCAGGAATTATTCTATGTTCTAGGATACCGCTTTGAGAATCTTCCAATTTGGTCACTGCATAAATCTATCACAATAAAAAGAAGTTACAAACATTATGCCAAAGTTAAGTAACTTAGGTCTATTTTTTTAGATTTTATTGAAGTAGAGAGACAAGCATAAACAACGCCATTCGCATTTAATCTATTTTCCAAAGTCGAATGTGTACAATACTTTTTAAAAATAGCTCATGATAAAAATAAACCTTAAAAACCAAGAAAATGGTTTTATTTACTAGTTAATAAGCTAACTATAAAATTTTATCGACGGAAGAATTTTTCAACCTTAACTATACGTAATCATAACCGTATCCGAAAAAACGGTGAAATAAGAGAGCAGTGTTTATGCAAAAGCGATCTCCATTCATTATTTTCCTGTTTTAGGTCCATATCTAATATATTGTTACTCCTAGTTTATTGATATAGAATTCAAAAATAAGAATATTGGATTCGGTAATTATTGTTTACGAAATTCTGATCATAAATTTATTAGAATTGAAATACGCTCTTCATACCGCAGAACGCATGGAAGTTCTGATAGTGAAATAGTGATAGACGCATTTAAATTTAAAAAAAAAAGATGATTGCAGTAGTTAACTTAGACGATCGACATGAGAACTGTAATCTATTATTTTGGTCAACCGAATTATTTTTAACTTGAATGTAATAATAAAATTCTTAAGTGATTAGTTAAAAATAAAATTTGAATGAGTTGAAAAACGACTTCAGTATATCTCAGTTAATAAGTATTCTTTAGTTCAGTATTATTGAACATTCATTTCATTGTTTCGTAAATTAAAAGTGTATTTTAAACTAAATTATAAATTAATTTGATCTAATAAGAAGAAATCGAGTTCCTAAGAGAGCAAAGACACTTGATAAAATGCAAAAATATCGTAAAACGTCAAAATCTATATCACAATTGTAAATTAATTTTGCAAATTAAAGCAGAGAGTTATTCTTAAACTACGAACGAAAGATTAAGAAATGGTTAATTTATTTGTTAGTTAGAAAAATGAGTTGCAGTAAAAATAATTAAAAAATTTCATTTACTCATTGTATGCTAGAAATAGCACTCGATAACGTGTAAAAATGTATTTGTTCGTATAATTTAATAAAAAAAAAAATAAATAAATAAAATCATGTATTGCTCATAGATTGAAAATTGCATACAAATATTATATCCTAAATTTTGCTAATTAGAACCGGTGAGTATACTTAACCCTCTCGTCACTATATATATAGAGTTCAAGTGACGAGACCTACACCTGACCTGGAACTTTCGCTAGATTCAGGCAATACCAGTGAAAGAACATTTAAACTCATTGATGGGTGTTTGCGTGGTTCAGAATATATTTTATTAAGGTTGCAGCCTATAGAGCAGCTCATATCCTCTTTCTGATCAATGTTTTTGGCCGGGTTGGGTATTGAATTCTATTCTTTGCATATTACAAATGAAACATGAATCAATTACTCATCATGAAGTAATAACGATTTCAAAATATTTTATACGCCGATGTTTTCAATTGATGTAGCTAATCGTAAAAATGAAGTTCCTTTCTTTTTTACGATTAGTTTTTTGTTCCCTTTCTTGTTTTACATTTAATTATAAGTTAATGTTTTTTTTTTATCATATCCTCAAATATTGCAACAAAACAACTTACTTTCTTAAGCTTATCAATTTTCTTAACACGTTTGAGCATTCTTTTTATGTGCTGTTTTCAATAGAGGGAGCTGGTTGTAAAAATGAAGTTTCTTGTTCTATTTCCTGTTTTCCATTTAATTGTAAATTAATTTTTTTTGATCATCAAATGTTGCAGCAAAAGTCTCTCAACATACTTTCTTAAGCGTATCAATTTTCTCGACGCGTTTCAGCATTTTAACACCTTCCGATGTATCAATTACAGCCAAGACTAATGAAGAAAAGATTGAGCCCAAATCATGTCTGATGTAATGACGCGATCTGCGATACGGTTTTCGTATCTTGGATACCACTTTCACTAATGACAGGTGCTCCCCACCTCCCTTTTCACTGAAGGGACGCCAAATAATGGATGATTGGGAGCAGAAGAAAAAAAACGATAGCAACAAAATTTAAAATTGCAGAGGTCATCATATTGTATCAGTAATCCGACTCTCAAATTAACTGGCCTTAATTAGAATGTCTTCTTTATTGCCGGCGACTAGTTGTAGGCAACTTCTTGGGCCTCCGAAATTGCTTCCGCCTGAGGCAAGAAGTACTGATAAAGAAAGACGGGAGACAATTTTGATCTGATATTAATTGTGAGAGATTGGCGACACTTGGCGTGAGAAACAATGTATCTTTCCAGACAGAAGATTTCTGACTATTGTTTTTGGATCCTTCTTTTTCATTTTCAATCGCCTTGTATCTGAAGCATTTGGTCAACTCAGCGAATTGCTAAGTAATTATTGGTGTATAGGAATGAATAGGGATTCAATTACCATTAAATTTTACCTACCAAAAAGAAGAAAGTCAGTAACTAATGTCATTCAAATTTACCGACATAGTTTAATGCCTTAATAGCATTGTAAAAATTTTATCTTTTCAGTAATCCATTCTACTTTGTGTTTTAATGATAATATATTTCATTTTTAATAAATTTAATTTAAATGCATATTTCAATTTTCTCACAATTATTTTGATTAAATACAATGAATAATAAATTTATTTAAAATTAATGAATAAATATGATTCACTATAATGTGAATTAATTTTGTTTTTAACAATTAACTAATTACACACTATATTTTAATAATATCATTTTACATCCTAAGATTGTTTAAACTGAAGGTTAAATAGTTGTAAACTTAAATGACTAATTGTTTGATGAAGCTAAACAAAATTACATTTGTATAAAATAAAATCTATGCAACCCATTTTCTAATTATTATTTAATTTTTATGGTTTTTTACTTCCCAAGTTTAAAATAATGGCTTATTTTTTATAGTTTTATCTTGGCAAATTACAATCTCACACTTACATGAAGAACTTGGACAGTCGTCTTCTTCCTACTCTCAGTACGGAATTGAGAAATATTACTTCTGATGCGTCAAGGCCAAGATAGATATGTGAGTTAGGGCGTCGTTATATCGAAAGGTAGTGAGTTCGCATCCCCGTTTTATAGAAAATCCATTGTGCGCACTAAAGGCGCCTGGAACACGTTAAATAGGTCATCGTCCCAAGTGAAATGATACCTCTAGGGGTGGCAGACTAAGCATCGGGGAGTCTTCTGCTTGATCTTCTGCCTGTTTCATAATGAGGCTATTTCCTTCCTAGCTGCTTCCATCTAACTGGTAGAGTCCAATTGTCACGGCTAGGTACAAGGAAGCATATTGGTGCGAGAGCAACATCTTTTAATGCGTCACTAAACCATGCCATGTTGCAATCTTTTATAAAACGAGAAATATTGTTGCCCTACCTGGAGCAGGTTTAGATGTTTGATTGAAATCTCACAGAACATTTGTTGTATGAGTTTAACTTATCGGAAAAGGCAATTACATCAAATCTCCCAGGTGAATTGATTACATTCTTATGGCAGAAATGGACAGAAACGCAAATATGTCAAAAGCTTTGTTGAGAATATTTTCAGAATGTTTACTATGGTTGCAGCAGAATATGAAAGACTATCTACCTAGAAATATAAGAATATATTTTTCTTTCAGTTATATACCATTTTTGCTACAGCTTTCTTTTACTGCATTTCGGATTAAGCAATAGTAGAGATCTGGTGAATCGGAATATTCCAGTTTTAAGTATTTATCTTGAATACTTTCGATAAATTTTTACAGAATATTATAGAGTAATTTGTAAATTTAATAACCAAACAACTATACTGAAATAAATAATTTATAATTTTTTTATTCAATTCAAAGCTTGCGAGAGTGGTGCTGGATACCAGCTGAAAGGAAGCTATATTCACTAATCCCTCAAAGGATGTTTAACTTTTGGGAGAAGTGGTAATATTATCCATGTGCCATCCATGTTTAAATAAGTTTAATTACAATCCATTCTATCTATTTTTACTGGAACGGACCTTAGACTTACATTAGAAATAAAATAAATCCAGATAAAAGAGCGCCCGTGTGAGATTCGTGCATGTGGAAGTTTGTCGGTAAGTTTCAACTGTTTCTGACACGGATAAATGATGTAAGGGGTTAATATTTCTGTAAATAACGTTATTTTTTGATAGTTCTAAATGAAATATCATTTTACTGTTCTAAGAAAATATATAAGAAAACAACAATGGAATTTATTGAAAGTCTTTGTAAAACAATTAAACCGATACATGCACTATATTAGTTTGGGAAAAAATAAATCCATTATCTTTTTGGCAGATGGCGGCAGAGATCTATATTGTGTAAAGTATGAATAGAATAATTTCAGATTTATGCTGACTAGAAAGAGGAAATTTTGCAATAAAAAAACTTTATAGCCTCTTATGTGTTTCATTCAGTTGTGAGTTGCAGGGTGTTAAAAAATTGGAAGTCAGCAAAGAAAACATTCGATACATTTTACACTTTTTCTTTGATAAGGCAAATATACAAGTTAGGCACTGAAATTGGAAATGGGGATGGTGCTAATGTCCTCGATACTGTAATAACCAATTACATGCAATTTTAGTTTCGTTGCTTATGCATATATTTTTAATTTAAGGGGGTGCACCTCGCGCTAATAAGTCTGTCATCGAAAATGAAGATAAGATCACAGAAGTGGTTTAAGTGAACATGTAATTTAACGGTCTTAGAACCCCTGAACTACAAATCGACCATGGAGTAGTTGATACCACTTTCACTAAATGAATCCAAACTGTATAAAATAAATTCTTGAAAATCGCTGGAAAATAATGGATTTCTTTTTGCTCAAACCAAAAACACGCGCACGGACACTGTGTGTGTGTTTTTATTCAAAAAAGTAATTATTAAAATTATTACTACTAAAAAAGTAATTACTATCATTTAAAAATTCCTATGGATTATGTACATAAAAAATTTACCAAAAAATAGATAATTTACCCCCTAAAATATTAGTATTTTTTCAAAGATTGAAAAAAAAAAACCATGAAATGATGAAAGGTTTGAGTTAGGTACAGGGAAGTCTGCTGGCTTAAAATGTTAGTTATGTATTGTATATATTAACCATAAAACCACATATTTAAATAATGATGCATTTTCAATTAGAAACAGTTATTATTAAATCAGAAACAAAAGTTGCTGTATATTAATACAATTTTCATTGATTTTTTCAATGTTTTCTTTGACAGGGGGCTCAAATTGCGGAGGAGGGAGCAGCTCCCTTCGATCGTCTGACACGCCGGACGACCTGTCGCTGTCACCCGAGGACCGCTCTACCCCCACCTCCGGCGACACGGAACTGTCGTTCACTGTCGGAGTGACCGAGAGCACACCGTATGGGTGTCAGTTCTGCGACAAGGCCTTCCCCAGGCTCAACTACCTCAAGAGACACGAACAGGTGAGGCCCTTTTCCGACTCGTGCGTCTCCATCTGATTAGACCGGCCCTTTCAAAGGAGCGTCTCTCTGCATACTAATCTGCAGCCCAATTATATTTTAATTACTTGCACAAACATTGTAATATTGTTTCAGCGTCAAATTTGATAATGATTTGGGTTTTGTAATGTGATCTTTAGTATTTTATGGATGACGATGTCCAAGCAAGATCATCTGTTTTTCAGACGGGGGTTTTGTCTTCGAAAGTGACGAAGAGGCTCGTTGAGTTGAGGGTCATAAAATTAAAATTTATTAAAAAATTTTTATTCACACATATATAAAAGTATATCTAACTGGTTTTGCTATAGATTAGAAAATTTGTCAACACTAAAGTTTTCGTTCTCTTTTTAATTGAAAGAAATTGCCTTATTTTATTTGTAATTAATCTTTGATATTTTAGTAAATTTAATATTTTAAATTACGTTCATAAAGGTTCTGTAATACAAACATTTTTATTTTCCTTATTAATTTTGTAATCAAGTATCATTTATCAAAATAATTTATATAGGTTAAAATTTGTCTGACGAACCATCTTGAAAAATTATAAAAAATTATCCATATTGTGTCATACAATATATCAAACATATTCCAAGTAAAAATAAAAATATACATATATAAAGGTAAAAGAGTTTGTTTATTATTGAATTTTCATTAACAGAACTGTATTTTAGTTGTGATTGATCAACCATTATACTATTTTAAATACAGTGCACATGTGATAAGATACGAAAAAATTTTATGATCAACTTATTTTGTTATCCCATAAAATATTGGGGATTCTTCATTAAAGAGTAATATCATTTTTGTATAGTGAAGGGTTAGTACCTCTCTAATTTTGAGCTAAAAACGGATATTTCATTGAAAACAATAAACTATTGCTTTATCGAGGCATCAGGAGATCCTTGGGTTGTTACTGTTTTTTTCTTCTACAAAACATATGATTATTAACCACATTTGTCTTTGCAAACTTCTTCTCAGGTGTGCTTTACCAAGGCCTAGTGAAAAGACAGCACTCTTCCTGAATGGTAGGTCTTGGGTTCGATCACAGCAACAATTCTGCAACGAGAGATGAGAGTTGCTTATGAGCTGCTTTAAATGCATTTTCTACGGTGGATGTTTGGGAGTTTCATCAAATTTTCCTATTATTGCCACACTAGAGTAAGACACATTCCATGAAATGTCCTTTTGGAATACAATACATAACTGATATTCATATACTGATATTCATATACTGATATACTCATATACTGATATTCATATATGAATATTAACTGATATTGATTTCGTTTGCCATGCTGTCTGTAATGCTAAGTCAAGATCTTTCCTGGTATATTTACCTTTGCATACCTCTAAAACTTCAATTCGATGATAAGTGCGATTTAAAAAAAAAGATTATGATTTCACTCTTTTTATGTAATGTTCTAGCATATGTAAAAAAAAATATTCTGTTTTAATACAGACTGTTTAAAAGCGATGACGTTTTCGACACTGTGTGGTCTTAATGTCATTTTTGACGCCTTAAAAAGCCATTTCAAAGCATTTTCATTCATCGCATGAATTGTAACTTCCAGGAGAATTTTTACACGCATTCATTGATCAAAGGAAGGAAAAACAGAAAACTCCCAAGCACCCACTCCGATAATCGTAGGTGCAAAAGTCCGAAACGCATCATCCATCTCCCGATATTCAACAGTGGTTGGAATAGAGACCGAGACTATTCACTCTGAAGAGCGGTCTTCTACCAAATATTCCCCCTTTAAGACATGTGAATTCAACCCACTGTTTAACACCACATAATGGTCAGCCAAACAGATTTTGTTGTAAAGTCATTTTTTTTCCACTCCTACTATGTATTATTAATATCATACAGGATCATTTCCATAAAAAGAGTTTAATTTAAAAGTAGAATGGAAGAAAATACGGAAAATTGTTAAGTATATTTGGCCCGCGCTAAAATAGACAACCAAAAATGTAATGCAAAGTGAAGATACAGATCTTTATTATAATATAATACCATAACAAGTTTTAAATCTCCCAAGCATTAATAATCGGTATTGAAAATATCATTACAATATAAATGATGAAATATCCAATGAATAAAAATGTTTTCAGAAAACATGATAATATATTTAATTGCAAATATTGTCAGATATAAATTTATAATTTTAAAAAACCTCATTTAATACATTGCATAACACGTGCAGTAATAGATAAAGTTATCATTGACTTTATTCTCTTACATTGTAGTAATGCAAATCGCAATTTGCATTCACTTTAAACATTGGAATGCAGCAAACTACCCTTGAAGTAATGCCTTTTCACTGACGCACGCGGTATCTGCCAAAGGCGACGTATTTCAATTATTCACTCTGAATATTCATGCATGTGAATTTCACATATTCTGTCGGCCTGTACATTCCTTCAGCCAAATAATGCAATAATTAATACGTCATTAAAACGGTATCAGTTCACCCATGTGCCTTAATGAAGCACCAAAAACTCACCCTGTCACCGAGGGTCGCTCATTAAAGCAGAGAGGATGGAGCTAATTTGAGAGCTATAAATCAATAATCGGATGTTATCATTGCGAATGAGTTACGAGTACGAAATTATCCATAGAACGATAGATTACAATCGCCAAATATTTGCTCTTCTTCCGACATTTGTGTCATACCAGTAGCGATATTTCTTCTTGTTTCCTCTTTTTTTTTTTTTTTTTTTTTTTTTTTTTGCACCAAATGATATAAGGCTAGAATTATTTAACTGGGGAAGAAAAAAAAAATATTCAAATTAATTCTGAATTTGATTACATTAATCAATACTGAATTCATATATTAGAATATTTTTTATTATTGTAATGAAAAAAAAAAAAAAAAGCCGGAACAAATTGGCATAAGATCATGTCGCTCATTTTGGCCAAATAAGAACGCTGCCAACGATGCTATAATTTATGAATGGGTAAAAGAATGTAATCAATCATTTTATAGTACTTATTAGTCATAAGAGCCGTATTTGATGATAATTTTGTTTTAGAATTATGGCCAACATGTATATTGGCGATGTTTTCCGATACACTAAAATCACAGTAATGATAAAAAATTTTTATTCGATCCTCTTTAATTAAACCAAAAAATGAGCATTCAGTTAACCTAATTATAAAAGCCCAAATGCATTATAAATACTATAACAAACGGAATAAATTGAAACTGATTTTGATTGAACTGTTATTAGTAAATTTCATTTAGTTAAAAGCAGCGTCGTGTTTATATTATCAATAAATGGAATAATATATATTTGGATAAACAACATCAAAATATTAACAATTTTAGCTGCATGATTTAAGATTTATAGTAATTTATAACAATAAATATCTACAGTATCCTCAATTATACCAAATATGAATCTAATCTCAAATTATGGAATTTTACGCTACTAATTTGATTTCACGAAGTCTCTGTTTAGATATACATAGAGGGTCCCAACAAATGAAACATAATTAAAATTTTCAAAAGTAATGATCACCCTTGACAAAAATTTACTTGTTAACTATAATACTAGGAAATTTTTGTTTATTAATTTGGCACGTTGAAATATTTATTTATGATAGGTGTTTTTGTATTATATGCAACCATTATTTTATAAAGGAACAAAAAAAATATATAAATGAAGATATAACAATTATGCAACATATCAGCGGTTAAGCATTTGAATGATTAATTTTTCAAAGTTTTTAAATTTTCGAAAAGGCTTGTAAATTAGAATCGAACCGTATGTGTATATTTTTCAAAAAAATCTCATGTTAGTCATTTGGAAAGAAATTCAATATTTTGTTTTCAGAGGAAGCCTGTGTTGTGGCTTGAAGTGGCAGTTTTAATTAAAAAATTTTCCAACACTACGTAAGGAGCTCACTTCTATGTGAATTAACGCTCTTCACAGTAGAACGCAATAGTTTGGTTTGGAGGTGTTATTCTTGAATCAGGAAAATGACGGGCTTAATACTGTATTCATCTGAAATCCATCATGATGAGAGGGCATATACAAGTTAGAATTTATGCTGTATTCACTTTCCCTTAGTTGATACAGCATAATTTGGAGAATAGAGTACCAGCTCAGAAGTCGGCTTCATCACTCTACGGTTGCCCATAATTGTATGATGGTTGACTGTTCAATTGTAATATGCAGCAGGAAACTTATTAAGATAAACCTAACATAATTTTTACTTAGTTTTGCATTTTAATTTACATAGGAAGCTTATATTAAAACTCTGGGTTACTGCCCCCAAATTTTTGACCACAGTTAAGTTCAGATTCTTTGTTACTCTATCATCAAGATCGATGCTATCGTCTTCTATTTAGGTTTCAGAACTATTCTTTATCTAACAGGCGATTACTTTTTATTAAAAGGATCTTCTGATTTTGAAATTAGATCCGTTATTTGGATATATCATGTAATTAGAAAGTTTCTGTCGCTTTTAGATAAGGCAAACTGCAAATGACAATATGTGCATACATTAATTAGCATAAAGCTATTTTTGGTACTTTTAGACATGTGATTTCTATGTTTTGTTCAGAAGAAGTTTTATAGATTTCGGTTTAGTTTGTGAAACCAAGAGGATGTTTAGTGATGGGATAAGTAAAGACGTTATTACAGCATGTTTGTTATATGTTTGCAGACTGGCTACGAAGTCTGAAGCAAGACCAGAAAATTTCATGACTGTATCGCAAAGGCATTCGGAGACGGTACAGTAACTAAACATGTTGTACAAAAGTTGGCATCGCAAATTTCGTGTTGGGGATGAATCGATTCAAGTATCAGAAATTTAATTAAATTCTACGTATCTGTTGAAACCATTAGTGCTCACTTGCACAAATTGGAAAAGGTGAGGAAGTTAAGCCTCATGAACTTACTAAATGCAATAAACTTCAAGGTTATCCATTTGTTTATCACTTTTTGTAAGCCAGAATAATTTCGTGATTATCTGCCGATATGCGATGAAAAATAGATCCAGCACATCAACATACGCGTTTACTACATCAGGGGTTGTCATGAACCGATATGATTCTGAGTTTCCGAATATTTAACTCCATTCCAAAATCTGCTGCTGTGTTTATTGTGAGAGAGTCATTGGCTCAGTGATGCTTCCCGTTAAGGCCAACAAAGTGAAGCATCATATGCTGCGGGCAATGATACATTGCGAACTTTCATCTATGATCTTATACGATTTTTTTCTCCGGCTGTAGACTTTCTTGGCAGGGATAACTTGGGAGGATGATCATATTTTCTCTCACTGGGGTACTGGAGCTCTGTGCGTTAGGAACATGTCCACGTTCATTGGTGACGTCCAAAGTCCTTCCGCTAATATGGCGTGGATGTAGAGAGGAGGGTGGCAATTCTGGTGCGACCTCATCATCTGATCGTGGCTCAAAATTATAAGGCACTTGATGAAGGACGAGTATTCGAAACCCGTTAACCTTAAGTTACAATCCGGGGCTTGCCTGACCTACTATGTATGTATTTATGGTAGACATTGGTTGACATTGTCCACTAGGAATTCTTTACATGTAACCAGACCATTAATGCTTTTGTCTACCTGCAAAAATTAGAACGTGTGCAAGAGTTCTTGCGTCAGAAACATTTAGCATTGGAATAGGAAAAAAGTTTGTTTTTTGCAGGACAACACAAGACTCTACACCAAAAATGTGACTCCGAGTGCGATTACTGTTTTAGAATCCTCCTTATTCCCCAAATGATTATCTCTCGCTTATTGCGCTGGACACTCGCATTGAACGAAACAATTCCGTGATGTTGAAGAGATCAAAACTGAAGAGGTCCACTTTTTTGCCTAAAAGACAGGGAATTTATGGTGAAGTTACCTGTAAACTGTTCCGGATATCGAATTAGTAAGAGAAAATAATTAGCACAAAATCGAGCATTTTATCTAAAACACTTGCTAAAATTTCGTAAGCAGATTTATTTGAATCTTCATAGGATGATTTTATTATCTTTTTATCATTCTGTTGAACAGCTCTAGCTCAGATCTCGAATCCATCGGTTAACTATGGTTCAAATTTAAAAGTTTCGGGGTTTGTATAACGTGACTTCAATTCGCCAGGTATACCCCATCGGTAGAATTTTATGAGCTACTGCAAATTTTCATTTATGACCTTTTAGGATTTTTGTTCTGATAGCAGACTTCCTTGGCAGGGGTAACTTTATCTAGTTCCCTGCATCCAGAAATAATGAATATGTTACTAAATGTTAAGCAATTAATATTAGCTAATTGCGTTTCAAATATAAAAAGGTGTTTCTTGTAGTAAAAAAAAATTCTAGATTTTGTTAAGTTTCTAATCCAACAACACTGTTGTATAAAATTTCACATCAAATAAGTTATTCTCATATGATACAATAGTACCGAAAATTTATTTTTTCACGAAAATAAATAAAATGAATTTCTAATGTCATAATCTATTGATGAACTGATTGGTTACGGGTTCTATACCTGTCACTTTGAAAAAAATGTGTCAGTTCAGGCATCAGTCTCTTCACTTGACTGATGTTCAAAATTATGAGGCGGCTGGTTGTACAGGCCAAGGCCGTCCTTAATGGCCTTCTGATCCTATCCATCGAGGGGCTTCTCCGGTTTCCTTTATTTATTAGATCTTCAGATCTGATCTTTGATTGATGAAAATGCAGATGGAAACATATCTTAACAAGCAAACTTAAAGTCTGAATTAATATATGGTATGTGTTGAAGAACTTTTGATGCATTAAATAAAATTTGTAAATACATTAAAATTTGTTATAGCCATAATGTTTATAACTTTTTTTTTATTATTTATTAATAGATTTAGGTAGAATATATTATTTCTAATGAAGAATTGTTTTTTGCTTCCAAATTTTTACTATTCAATTCACAAGTATTTTACAAAACACTTTAAGGCATTTGTATTAAAAGATAACTCTATTTAAGAAATGAATACCCTTTAAATATTAGTGTTGGTAAATATTCATAAACTGTGTGAAAACAATTTTGTTAAAGTATTTATTCTCGATTCAGAATAACTAAAACTATCTTATATTTTCCGAAAACTATATACTTCCTCGATATCTTCTTAAAACTGAAAATTAGAAAATATAATAAAAAAAGAAAGTGCATTATTTTTCCAGGATTTTTCTTATGATTCGAAAGTAAAGATATATATTAACTACGATATTTTGTTCACTTGATTATATTACACTTTAGCAAAAATATTCAATTTAATAATAATCGAAACTACCCAATACTTAGAGATGATAATAAAGATAAGAATTTAAAAAAGTTTTTTTTTTTTTTAGTGTTTAGTAATTTTATATGAATCTATTTACATTCTGAAAATAAAATATTTTATTTTTGTTATAATTTCTTATTATGCTGTCTAATACTATTGTTTAAATGAAATTGACTTTATTTTCAAATTATATGCTTAGTTTTATTTTGGTTCCATTTTCCTTTGTCGCCTAGGCAAAATAGAATTTCACTGAAAATTCATTTCATCCAAAGCTTTAATCCAAATTTTTTATGAATATGTTATTATCTAAGTAATTTTTGTGGATTTTTCTTAAAATATTACCCTAGATCTTTGACAATATTATATTTTACTGATCGAAACCTTATATTTTGGTAAAATATTATTAAATTATGTCTTTCTTTCGTTATTAAAAATATTTTGCAATCATTAGCACAACTATGCTTGTGGAAGTTGGCACTATTTTTTTAAGGAAAAAAAAATTGAAAGGGGGAGAGGGAGAGAGAAATTTTTTAATATTAGTAATACTTTCAAAAATTGACACTTATTTTGTTAATTTTATTCTGTTATCTATATGATTCTAATTGCGAAAATAATGACTTATTTATTTTTTTTAACCAAAAATCATCAATAAGTAACAAATTCAAGTATAACATTGAGGGTGATTGAGGTGATTACTTATGTAGTAAGGAATCAAGCTACGGTAATTTGTCACGTTTTTAAATTTTTTTACGACATAGTTCCGAAAATGCAGAGCAACCAAATTTTCGCTTAATAATCATTATGTGGATTCATAGAAGAAAATATTTCCAATCATTATAGAAGTTTTAATTATTATGTAGCCGATTCTAATCACAAAAATGCATTCTAATTTCCTATGCAACGCTATTACCTCAAAACAAATAGAAATTATGCATAATTATACATGTGGCTATATAACCCATTTGCAAAATCCATACTCAACATGAAAATAGGGAATATGTTCACTCTGGATCTCTCTCAATTAGGTAATGATTCTGTCATTTTCATTCGATAATCATACTAATTAAGTAACTTAATAGCTTTGAAATACTTCAATGGTGTTCAACAGTTGAAGGGTTAAATTATCATTAAACCGGTATAAATGAACTTTTTTCTATTTTTCTTGTGATGGCAAATAAAAGAAATTTTTTACTTTATTGAAAATAAGTTTCTTCACAAACTGATTTTATTGAGTCTCAAGTTCAAGATCTGAAACTCCTACTTTAGATCTTGAACTCAGTTTCGAATTAAAATCATGCCATAAAACTAAAAAGTCATAAAATATTTTTTGTCTGATAACAATCATCTTTTAATGGTTATCGTAAATCTTTGTGTAGCAATAAAATTTCAATTTATAGCAGTAAGTGTAAAAGTTAATTTTAATATACTTGAAGACACTAGCATTGCCCGAAAGTCTAGTGACAAAAAAAAATGCTGATTAAATATCAAACTATTGTGATGAAATAAGCTGACACTCCGTATAAAAATACACCACTAGAAGTTAATTAGGTGACTATATTATTTTATGATCCAGTAGTTTGTGAGTAATATACTATTGAGATCTAAAAAATAAAGTTGCGTAACTTTGATTTAGTTAAGTTATTTGCAACGTGTTTTTGACTGTCTATTTTTGCCAATTCAAGTCACTAAATAGAACCTGGCAATTTAAAAAAAATATTCAACTGACCATGTTGACACCTGAACTGGAATCCAGTCCAATTAAATAAGTTGTTATATTATGTACCAGGCATATCATGAATATATAATTATAAAAAGTTCATTTAATTTTTTTACATAACTCCACATGCAGACTCCCACTTATAAATTTGGCATGTCATCTCTTGTCTTTTAGCGGCTTGATTAATTGGGGCATTCGTTCTACTATCAGTAGGTTCCATTACCGTCCCAATCTATAGTTGTGTTCACTGACTGTGGCTGGGTTAAGTTGAATATGTCGTGTCCGCATTGTCCTTCATGTGAAAGGATACCTCTGGGAGAGGCAGGTCAAGTTTGGATATTGTTTTCTACTTGGCTCCTGCCTCTAAATTATGAAGATCCACCCATTTTCGGGGTGCACTCTCACAGGGTTCCCCTCTAGATAAAATGCACTCACTTCCTCCTATTGTTGTGCTGAAAATATTATTCTAGCTAGGCGTTATGAAAATATAAAATCTACTATTCTTTTATTTTCACGTAGTTTTAGGCATGAATAATTCTATTTAACAATATGTCGCTTTCATAACCGAATGCATGATATTGTGTTGCTGATTCCATAGAAGAATTTCTTACTAAATATATGGGTTTCTGAATCCTAAATTTATGAAATTTTAATTTTCCTACTTTTATATTTGTAAAATCACAATGGAGCGTTTTGTGTCAATTTTATCTCTTAAAATTAGTTTAAAATTACTAACTATTTGTTATATTCTTCTTTGCATGCATATGGGTTCATCATGTGACACAACTATAATCACTCTTGAGGATTTTAATGTTTCAAAACATACGAAACAGTTTCTTGTTCAGATATATAAATTGTATCTCTGACAAATTTATTTATATTAATATAGAAATGATTCCCCTTATATATTTCACAATTTGAATCTTATTTGTAAGCAAGTTTTGATTAATATTATATAAAAATAGTTATATTTAACATGAATACCTTTAATATTCAATCCTTTAATTGTAGAATTTATAAGCCCTCATTTATGAATTATCTCAAAATAATAAATTCCTCAAATGGTTTTACCCGAAAATTAGAATTGTGTTTGCATATAAATGTTTATGAATCAATACTGTTGTTGTAAAATTGTGGTTATATAAATTTATTGCCACTATTGTTGTTGTTGTACAATGCCCGGCTACTAGCATTTTCATTTTTCAGGGAGGGAGTGACACTTTCTCACTGCAGTGGGGCCCTCAAAGAGTGTGCCACCGACGCCCTCAAAATAGGTCTTCGTAATTTGGTATCGGTAACCAAGCAAAAGACTCCCAGATTCGACCTACCTCCCTCAGAGGTATCATTACACATAGAGGACATTGCGACCACAACCTATTAAACTTGCCCCAACCACTATTGGCAATTACGACGGATCTTCGTTTGGGTCGGGATTTTCAATCACTACCTTCCGATGACGAGAACCAACAAAGCCACCGCGGCTTTCCATAATCATTACATTTTATGATTTTGTAATGATTATTCATAATCATTACAAATTTATGGCATAGAAATTATATTTGATTGTCATTTTAGTTTCATTGTTTGCTCATGAAAATGAATACTTTCAGATGAGTGGATTTTGATCTAAACCAAACATGACCAAAATGGAAGTGGAGTCTATGATTTGTTGCAGCAAAAGTCATAGCTTTAACCATTCAACTATCAATTGTGTTATAATGAATTAAGTCATGCATTAAGTGCAGTTGAATATTATGTACAACATTAGATTTATTTTAATAAGAAGCAAAAGTTTTCTTCGAAGGTTATTTTCTTATTTTTATTGAATTTTTTTACGCATTTTGCGTTTAATTTACTTTAGAACCACACTTTTAATTAATGTTTTTAATTATATTTTAAGCTTTAACAATGTATATAAAACATTCATTGGTATGAATGATAACAGAAAGTATAACCCTTTAGTCAAACGAGCAGAAGTGAAATATTTGTAAAACTCTGTTCTTCGAATTCGCTTGTCCCAAGTTCAATACTAACTTCTCTTTTGATCCAAATAGAATAGACGCTGCTTTTCTTCCGTCAACAAAGTTTCAACATCCCTTTCGACTGAACATTTCAAGAAGATACAAATATCAATGAAGGTGCTTGAGAATTTTTATTCCTAATGAAATTTAAATAAACTTCTCACTAGCTTTCTTAACTAATTGAGTTCTTAAAGATGATTTATTTACTTTCATAAGTTCTTCTGGAAAGTAATATACTGTGTGAGAATAATAAAAATTTTAACAACAGAATTTAGTTGTCAGAATAGGAAATTAAAACGTAATTGTGACACCAGATATTCCCATTGTCATTTCAGTTTTCACTCTTTCAATATTCTATTTGTACTCAAAGAGATAAATGCATTATTATATTGGCTAAAAGGGAAGTACAGAAACTATGTATTTGATGTGTTGAAATAAATAATTTACTCTTGAATTATTTCCCTTGAAAGAGTAGGTAATTTTATTTCTAAGTCACTTCACGAAGTATTAATTGTTATGAAAATTAATTAAACCATTTATTTATGATCTCTTGTATATTACTTTAAATTATAATCACTTTTAAAGTCATCATAGAATAGTATACACATGTGTGTCAAGAAAACTAATCAAATTTAAAATTGAACTGCCTAAAATAGCTAGGCGGAATTCTTAATGCGAAAGAATATTTTAAAAAGCAGATTTCAAATGGAATTCATTCCATACATTGTTTCATATTTAGAGAAGAGAGAATAAGAAGCGGATCAATGAAAAAACTTTTTACAGTTATTTAAAAATAAAACCAAGCTGTTTTGAGAAGGAAGGTGTCATTCTTGCGCCTGAAAAGTTGCGAGTTTCCTAGGAGGGTATTGTCGTACCACAAAAATAGTTCCCACCAGTTGGTCTGTAATCGTCTGCTGTTGGCAGGACAAAGCAGAATAAAAGCAGTAACTTAGGCTTATTGAGCGTTTTAAATAATAACATAAAATACTACCTTAAATATGGCCAAGTCATAACACACTTAATTTTTATTTGAAATAAACAACACTTGTTACTATAGCAACCGCCACTAACCAGACTAAATGGTCACTCTTCTTGTGATGGACAGAGAGTATGCTAATAGTTTTATATCATCGTATATCCCTCTAATGGGGGTGGTGGAAAAGAAGGGGAGCAGGCCAAATGCCAAACTTGCTATTCATAGAGTTACAAAGCGTAAGTATCAGACCACGACATAACAGTTATTATACTCTGTTCTTTAGCTAGTTGTTGATGTCAGAAACTATTTTTCATTAATGAAACTGATGATTTTGAACGAGAAGAATAGGTTATCGATAATAGTTTGTGTTAATCTAATTGTAATCCATTATACTATTTTCTGATAAAAACCATACCTAAAATAATTCATTTTCATTAAAAAGTGAAGATATTTTTTCGTTTCGATAAAAAAAAGTTTGATTTATATTAGTGTTAAAGAAATAAATAATCATCGCAAAGGGGATAAGCTTCAATTATAGTTTGTGAATTAAATTTATTAGGGATACAACTGTCGTCTCAAATAAAAGAGAAATTAAACAAAAAAAAATAAAAATATTAAATGTGTAACAAAATTGCTTTAAAAACGTTATTTTTTATGCGTAAATGAGGTAAAATTTCTCTAAATTTAATTAAGTGTAAAGAAAATATATTTATTTTAATTAAAAAATTTTTCTGAAAATATAGAAAATCTATTTAAAGTAAATCGAAAGAGAAAGTTTTATCAAAAATTAAATTATCAATATTGATTTTAAGAATTAAAACAATTAAATTCTATTCTGAAAAAGCTTAAAATATGAAATATAAATTTGCTGGCTAGTAATTTTAATGGATAATTTATTATTGAATAAATAATTAAATTCTTATATGAAACGTAAAGGTTACAAATATTTATTTGTTTTGTGAGTCATGTTGACGTTACTGGAAAGCTTGAAAAATACAAGACTCAATGTAGAGCAAGAAAATATCAATTTATTTACAAAACATTATATAATAAAAAAAGGAGAATTTAATGGAAAAAAATGAAAAAAATATGTGTGCGAAGCACAAGTAAACGACAAAAATGTATCATAACACTTACAATAATTATTTACTGGGCTTGTTTTTATCATGAATCTCTATGACAGTGCAGTAGATAAAATTAAATTTTTTTTAAATTTTAGTTAAAATCAGTGTTCAAAGATTTTACACATACCCAGAAAACCACGGATCGCATAAACGATTATTTTTTGGTGTAGATACTTTCACTCAATTACATGGCAGAGTATTTTAAATTATTAAGTATTTTCAAATTGGAACAAATTTCTTCAGTCGCAAAACATATTACCATAAAAATTAAGTTCTTTAATTTTACAAGGCCTTCAGAGGCTTTTACTACTTGAGGAAAAATTTTATGGTTCTTCTAATCTTAAGAACCATATGTATCTTAAAATTTACAGAGGTGGAATTCGAGGATTCCATTTTCTTTTCTATATCACTGCATGTTTTATTTTAATATTGATTTTTTTGGCTTCTTATATAATAATATTCTTATGAATGGAGAGTCACAAGTCCAAACCCAGCTATTTTGAGTAGTGGGGAGGGAAGTAAGTGTGTTTTTTTTTTCATTCTGTGTGCGCATTTTTCAATGTATGTAATTAATTTTCTTTTCTCCTGCATGTAATATGCCCCACTCTCTAATAAAATTTCCTTGCTGTGTAATTATGCAAAAAAGGCATTAGTCCTATGTTCAGTTTCTTGTTAAGCACATAAATTCAAACAATTTCTAAAATTTTCAATTTTTTATGTTATTAGTAACTTTTAAAATTTTAGAAATTCAAAGCTTATTTTTCTTATTTTCTTTTTAAATATTTGACCTATTATTATATAACACGGAAATGATATACCTACAAACACGAGCCTAGCCTAAAGCATACTTAAAAGTTAACATACGTATTTAAGACGAACTCCTCATTTTATGAAACCACAATTACTAATTTTTTCACTCATCCGAATAATTAAATTACTTATTTTAAGAAGTATGAAAATTACTGAAAATATACTAGTTCCATCTGAACTATTGAATTCTTTTTATAAAGTTTTTAAATTCTGAAGAATAATATATTTAAAAGCTTTTGTGTTAAATAAATATAAATAAATATTAATATTTAAAATATTAGGAACTAATATACTACATTTTTTCCAATTAGCATTAAAATCACAAATATTTAAAGTGTTGAATAAAGATTTTATCTTTGTAATATTTGAAATATGGACTTCCCATTATTTAAGAAATTATTTAATGTAAAGAAACTGAAATTCTCTTTTATGTAATCTATGAATGATCTTGCTATTCAGTTTTTGTTATTCTCTAAAATCCTAATGTAATTACTAATATTTAATAAAAGGGTTAATTTTGTGCAACAGATATTTTTATTTATTAAAATTTAATGTGGAAAATTTTAATTATAATAATGCCTGCGATATGCTATGAAAAGTTAAATATCGTATTTTTTGTAACAGTATGTATTATAAAATTTTTTAATACTATTTCACACACAAATAAACTGTTATCAACAAATTTATGATATATCTTCCAATTACATTTTGCTGAGAAAGATATATAGATTTTTTTATATGAATACTCAGTATATAAATAATAAAGTGGGGAAAAAAGAAATAGAACTCTTTTATTTGAATGATTCATGGTAATGCGCAACTTCTTCTGGATATTGGGGTGGGTGTTTGGGAGTTTTCCAGGTTTCCTCGGTTGCGACACATGATTACAGCCCACTATCTGTCTAAAATTCTACTTGAAGCTAGTTATGCTGTGGACCTTAAAATATCTTATAATAGGTCTAAGGCTGTTAATTTGTAAACAACTCAATATCACAAATATATTTCCTTAGACTAGCTAACCAATCATGATTTTAATTGCTGAAAGAAAAATTGGTATCTTAATATAACTGAGAATTTGAATCAATATATTAATTTTCATAAAATAAATGTTTCAATACTAAGCCATTACGCTTTCATAATACTAGATTTAGCTCAAAAAATGAAATTCTTAAATATATAATTAATTATGTAAATGATGATACTAAATATTTTCACGTTTGTAATATTGAATATTTTCTACTGTGTTTCATTATTTTTTAATAGTTTAAATAAGAGAATTCAGTATTAGACTGAAATAGCAAAGTATGTTTATTAATTCACTTGCGTCTCTATTTATATATTTCTGACAAAGATTATGAAATATCCGGTCTCCTTAAGTTAGAGTTAACAGTTATATTCAATAATTGCTACAGTAAAACTTATTTAACAAATAATGTTTTC
>JAPDSC010145588.1:583316-601684 GCA_026290005.1 Latrodectus geometricus
GGCATTGAGTCAAACAGAGATTGGATTGCATGTACAGGTACAGATGCCCATGCAGTTTCAACACGATGCCACAGTTCATCAACCGTAGTGACTGGCGTTTGGTGACGAGCCAGTCGCTCGGCAACCATTGACCAGACGTTTTCTACTGGTGAAAGATCTGGAGAACGTGCTGGCCAGGGCAACAGCCGAACATGTTCTGTATCAAAGAAGGTCCGTACAATACCGGCAACATGCGGTCGGGCATTTTCCTGCTGAAATGTAGGGTTTCGCAGGGCTCGAATAAAGGGTAGAGCCACGGGTCGTAACACACCAGAAATGTAACGTGCACTGTTCAAAGCACGGATGCGCCAAACACGGATTCGACCATCGTGATGCTGTACACAGAACCTGGATTCATCTGAAAAGATGACGTCTCGCCATTCGTGCGCCAAGGTTCTTCGTTGATCACACCATTGAAGGCGCTCTTGTCTATGATGCAGCGTCAAGGGAAGCCGAAGCCATGGTCTCCGAGCTGAGAGTCCATGCTGCTGCAAACGTCATCGAACTGTTCGTGCAGACACTTGTTGTCTTCCAAACGACCCCGTTTCTTGACTCACGGCTCGTGACGTGGTTGCACGATCCATTACGGCCATGCGGATAATAAGCCTGTCTTCTCGGCTGCTAGTGATAGGTGACCGTTGAGATCCCGCATGGCGTTCCGTATTACCGTCCTGAACCCATCGATTCCATATTCTGCTAACAGTCATTGGATGTCGACCGACGCGAGCAGCAATACTGCGATAAGATAAACCGCAATGAAGGTACACTACAATTCGAACTTTATCAAAGTCAGAAACGTGCTGGTACGCATTTCTCCTTCTTACACGAGGCATCACAACAACTTTTCACCTGGCAACAACGTTCAAATGCAATTTGTGTATGGGGAACCGTCTGATCAATTTCCCCATTTAAACACAATGTAGGTGTCGCTACTGGCGCCTGCTTTGTCTGAATGCGCTGAAAAGCAAATCATTTGCATATCACAGCTTCTGTTCATTTCGTATAAATTTCACGTCTGTAGCATGTCGCCTTCTTGGTGTAGCAATTTTAATGGCCAGTAGTATATAATTAAAGTATATAATTAAAATATCACGTAAGAAGTTATTAATATTATTTTATTATTATTATTAATTTTTTCTATAATTCTTATTATCAATAAAAGTTGACTCGTTGAAAATTTTTCTTTTTTGATGATTGGATAAATTAAAATAGTGTCAAATGTTTTTTTTTCTTTTTGTATATAAGCTCGAATTTTTAAAAAATAATATAATATCTCTGTACATTTTAAAAATAAGTAATCCCTCAAGGATAGAAATAATATTGTCACATACAAAAAAGGTATTAAATACTTACGCATTAAGAACAACATATACATTAACATCTGTGTTAAGTAAGCATCAGAAAAAGGATGATAAGAAAAACTATTACATTCAGCCTTTTATATTTTAATGTAACGAAGAACACTGGAGATCTTAAAATTTAATTATTGAAACCATTAGAATTATTAAACTATTAAAATAATCGAAATTAAAAACAAATATTTAATAAAAAGTTATATCTACTTCCAAACAAATTAAATTTAAATTATGAAAAATCAATTACCGTTCTTTATTCAAATGTGATATATTCCACACTCCATTGAAATATTTTCAAACATTTTGGAATAATTTGCATATTTATTTTCTTCATTTTAATATCCATCCATAAGAAATGACATAATAATTATCAGCAAATATTCTACCTGTTTCATAATTCATACATTTTGATGAGGAAATTAAGTTATACCTCGCTTGGAAACTAATACAGTCAGCACATCACTGTAACGAAATAACGCTGCATCAATAACTGAATATGGTAATGAAAATTATCATTTTGTCGTAACTATTATTTTATTCCCGATGGTTTGTCATTAGACCACGCATGTTTCACACTTGCTTCCCGTGGGTGCGGTGACCATTACCGAGCACCAGAAAGCATTAACACGTTTCCAGGAGCGGGCTGTTTTTGTGGTATTGTGCTTGGGCGTAAACGCTGCATAGTGATGTGGCCCGGCTTCCATTTTTCAGATCGCAGACGAGGCCCCTTACGAGGTGCGAATCTTAACGCTGCTGCACTTGATAGATGACGGAGTTCTGCGGGCTTCGAAAAATTAATTGACGCTCGATACGTGATCGCAAAACGATATGGTTTTTATAGCCACCTGTGACTGAGGGGGGTGGGGAAGGGATTGTTATTGAACTGAATATTAACAGGCTGGTATTTAGTGATGACCGCCGGGTGTGCCGTGGTGAGTTGGCTCACTGTGTGTGCTGAATGTTCCTATTGATAAGTGTATTCATCGAAATCACTGTTTCAAATGTGAATTACCTCACGGGAATGAGTTAAATAATGTTACAGAAAGGAAAAAAAAACATTTTCTTGTGTTCTATTAGCATATCTCAAAAGAACGTAACTACTCATTCTTAAAAGCATTTATTTGTGAAAAATTATCCAAGTAATTTTATAATTTTCATATTTATTTACATGGATTTTTTAAAGATAGTTAAATTTTAGATTGAATGAATTTTTTTTCTAGGAAATTCAAATTGCAGCCTGAAAATTTAATTTATTCATTGATATATGGTACCCTAGTTTTAAAAAGTAGTAACACTTCAACATTGCATGTGGTGCTTGTCCTGAAATAAGGTGTATAAATTACATTAGTGGATACCCAAGTAAAAGGTTAAAGTATAATTAAAATTTATTTATAATAATTAATTTGAATTACCCTTTCAACCTTTTATTGTTTATTACTTTTAATTAGTAATATATAAAAATATAACCCTTTAATTAATTATATTAATTTGTAGAATATTTTAGAGATTAACTATTTTCTAATTAAAACAAATTTTTTTAGTTGAAAAAGATATTACAATAAAAATTAAGTTCATATAATTTTTTAAGGATTTCAGAGGCAATTTAGTGAAATTTTTTATGGTTCTCTTTATCTTAAGAGCAATGTTTTTCTCAAAATTTGCATACGAGGAAATCAGGTATTCAAATTGCTTTTCTATGCCGTTACTTAATTGAGTTTATATATATATATATATAATGACCATTTTTCCTCAAAATATAAGTCTCATGAAGTATGATATTTTATTATCGTTAAAATGAATGTCAAACTTTATAAATCTAAGTAAAAACTTGTAAATTATTAAAAAATTTTCGTTTCGCAAAATACATTAAGTGCAAGAAAATCTAAATTATGAGTAACATGAAAATTAGTATTCAATCATCTTAATTTTATTTTCAAAATGTGTTGATTCCTCACGCTGTCATTTTCAAGAGTTTGACACATTTTTGCCACCAGAAATTTTGGATTTGATAAGAGAAGGCACCCGGTTTATATGCCATCGTTAATTTGAAAGCAAGTTTTTACAATTTAAAAAGTAAGATCAGTCAAAAGATCCCAAAACTTGGCTTGCCTTCCTCAAAAGTATTCTTGGAGGACAATACAATAGCAATCTACACTCCTGGCCACCAAAAATGGAACACCCTGAAAGAAGCTTGCGAATAATATGAATTTTAGAACATGCATTGGCGAAGATGAGATATGCAAATGATTAGAATTTTAGCGCAGACGTATATTACACGCGCCTGTGGCGCCACTTTAAAACATAATTTAAGGCTTTGAGATTTCCACGATTTCAAATTCGGTAACAGTGTTTTCCAGTGGTTTTGTTTTGTAAAAAAAATTATGGCTTGAAGAAAACCACAATCATTTTTTGGTCAAGTATCCTAGTTCGATAGACGAAGAATTGTGGCCTCCCGAGATGTGTATTATCTTTCAGGGAAATCGGTAATCGTGTTGGACGAAGCCAAACAACTGTAAAGCTGATATGTGATCCTTGTCTGCACGTTCCATTTGTCGCCTTTTATAGCAGAGTGGTCAGTCAGCAAGACGTCTATTGCTTCGTCTACCTTTGATGTAGAGCCACAGACGTGTCCGCCGCCAATGGAAGAAGGATGTGGGTGGCAGAATGGAATGAACTTGTCTTTACTAACGAATCACGCTTCTATCTGCAACACCACGATGGTTGTATTTGAGCCTGGTGACACCATAGAAAGAGGATGCTGAACAGCTGCGTTATGCACAGCCACACTGATCCTGCACCTGGTTTAATGGTATCGGGTAGTATTAGATATCACTCTGGCACTCTTTTAGTACGCATTGCGTGTACTTTAAACAGCCAGCGCTACATCTCCGAGATTTTGGAGCCAGTTGTCTTTCCTTACTCCCTTGGCTTTTCCACATCCATATTTCAACAGGATAAGGCACGAACACACGTGGCGTGAATTCCTAAAAGGATTCTTCGTCAATCGACAGATTTAATTGCTGCTCTGGCTGGCTCACTCTTTATAGCTTTCGCTGATAGAAAATATTTGGTTCATGTCTGGTCAACCATTGAACCAGATTATATTCCCAGCTGCCACACCAGATCAACGTTGGCAACGTGTGGAAGCTGCTTCATCTGCTGTACTTCAAGAACAGATCCAAAGTCTTTTTGATTCAATGCCGAGTCAAGTGGCAACGGGGATCACCAACAATGATGCCTACTCTGCATACTGATTTTGGCAGGAACCACATTTCTTAGATGTCTATAAATTTAATCATTTTATACTTGGTTATCTATAAAATAAATTTTGTTGTGATATCTTTTGTTGGGTTTGGCTTTCTTGGTGTTGCAATTTGGGTGGACAGCAACTTTACGTACTCCCGCTATTGTTAAGTAACACGCGTTCCTCAGCTTGGACAATTTTTTTTTTTTTTTTAAACCTTTTATCGTAACATAATTCTGTGTTAAATCTTCTTCAACAGACGATTTATTATGTCAGAATTTCTTAGAAAGGTTGATGTTAATTGCTTGTGGGAATTTACGGAGGGTTAGTAAACATATGCCATTTCCCTTAAATATGTTGTAAAAAAAATTAGAAATTGTGCATCTTTCTACGTTAATTTTAACCACCATATATTGAACTTTTAAAAAAAAATGCATAAACTATGTTTTCGGTTTTTAACTACATAATAGAGATTACCTGCTTAAAAAAGAACTCAGTATTGCAACATCAACAATGAATAATAAAACAATAAGTAATATATAGCACACAAATGATAATTCTTTAACTAAATTAAAGTTATTGATTATTTTATTTATGTATAACTTAATGATTCATTCGCTATTTATCCAAATACATATGATGATTAACATATGAATTGATAGTTTATTTTATGAGAAGATAGCTAAGTGAAAGATGATTAGTGTGAACATGGTATAAAACAGGATTTTGAACAAAGGTAATTAATATCATTAACTGATATAATAAATATCGTTATTTTTATAAGTTGTAAAATAATTTTCCCAAAGGCTAGAAATAGGTTTTTATAAAAACCATAAGAGCTGATGGTTTTGTCCTTCAAGTAATTCATAAAGATCAAAATATTATAACTGATGTATAAAACTGAACATTAATTGGTATTTTAAACAATTTTGGTATACTTTAAAATTTTATTTAAGTCTATAAGAACTTTTAAAAGAAGGAAAGAAGCGCTGCATTAATTGAGGGGGTAAAGACCTTTTCTTAACCACCAGGCAGCTGTTATGAGACGGAAGGAATCAGACGGATTCAACTTTTTTTAGTGCATTTTATAAACATAAATATTTTATTTTACTGAATAAAAACAGGAAAAAACTTCGCCAAACATAATTTTGTCATCATAAGCCTTTAAAGTGAAGGCTTTTAAAATGCTTTTTTATATGAAAAATGCTTTAAAATAAATTAGTTGTATTAAAAGAGGTAAGGACTAAATTTAGTGTCTTTATTGAATTTAAAACTATGAGAAATAAGCATACTTTTTGGAAATGTGTAAATAAATTTGTGCCATAATGTATATTATTTGTTATAGTGGCTCGTAAATTTTTCTAAAACTTATTCCGCGTTTTGGAGAAGGGAAAACATACTTAAGACCCCACACAGCTAGTAATAATCAAAATGATGATAATCATATGGTTAAAGTATTAATAAATATTTTCGTAATATGAAGGATGTTAAAATCTTGATTGATGTTGAAAATATCTTTCATTTTAAACATAAACGGCAGTATAAGTTTTTCGGCATACATATCATCGTCATGTGTGACTAAATGAGGAAACTTATGATTTTAAAATAGATAAATTATGACCAAATTTTTTTTATATTGTTTGAAATAATAGGTTTTACAAAGTACAATACACTGAAACACTTTAATCAATATTATTCCGATGGATGATGTTCACAAAATAATATTCAAAAAAGTTTTGCATTTCACCATATTCTACATGTTTTCGGTTGAAAAGAGCGAAGGTTTGAAGTAATACTATTTGCACTTATGTCGCATTAAGGCTAAACAATGAAGTGCGGGAAAGTTTTGGTTTGCATCCGTGTACATTCATGATTACGAAAAATTCTTCATCATTTCGAATGAGGAATTAGTGAACCATCATTCTTTCTTTAAATTTTTTTATGTTATAACAATGGAAGAGCTCTCTTAGTTATAAAAAAATAATGTGTTTATGTGTTATATATAAGAAAAACTATTTTCTTCCAATCACCGGACTGACAATCGAGTCACAGATTTGTAGAAATTGATGTTTTGAATTTCTTAGAAAACTAGTAATATGTTCTGTGTTTAAAATAATGCTAAATTAATAGCAAGTTGGTTACTTTTAATTATTTTGATTCGACTGAACATGATAGAAGATATGTTAATCAATAAATACATTGTAAATAGCGGAATAATGTCTAAAAAAACAGTCCAACAGTTAACAGTCATATTACCAGGATTTTTAGTAATTTTGTTTTGTTCTGTAATATATAAAAAATTCCAAGAAAATTTTATTCCATTAAGCATTTTTATTAAATTTCTTTAATTTACATATTTATTGCATCGTTACTTATCGATATTACAATTTCATCTCCTTTATTTCAATAAAAATTGCGGAGGCTCACTTAGAGACATAGTTATTAAATAAAAAAAAAATTGTTTTTGTTCAGCTTCCTCAGTGTTGTGTTTCAATTAAAATTACTTTTTAACATTAACTAACTTGTTATTACGTCATTATACAATAAAAATCCATTTTATAAATTAATGCAGCATTTTTCCCTCCCTGTCTCTTTACATATATAAAGAAGGGGAGAGACAGAGAGATATTTCTTTTATAAAAAAAGGCTCAAGAAAGTAAATTTTATTATTTCATCCTTTTTAGAAAAATAAAAGTTACCATTTATTTGCTTTTTGATTTATCTGTTTATCATTAAATTAAAAATGCGTATGAAACTTAAATGATTTCAAACTATACACATTAAGTGTCTAAATATTTCCTGTTTCATTTTGAAATCATAATTTAAGAAAGTTTAATAAATCGAAAATTCTTAATCATTGCTAACTGTGTGTAAGGACTGAACAGAATTATTGCACTTCCTCTCCTCCCAAGCACGAGCCTGCCAACAAGCATCTCTGCACCCACGACCCGCGCGACTATCCATCACTGATGAAGTATTTGCGCACATGAAGAGGCTCTTCTTGCAACAGGAACTCTTTGCACCTCACCCCTGGCTACTTCTTCCTCGAGCACGTGGTCCTGTTATCTGCCTTCTCCATCAGGAAGCCCCTCCAACAATTGCCTATTTGTCTTTGGCTCGAGAGGTAGGGAGACTGGCGATGTCCCGGCCAGATTTGTTTGGCCACAAAAGAGAACCGTTTGTTCTTCGCAAGATGGAAAGAATGCGCGGCGATAATAATTTTGTCTTGAGGATCGTAGTTGAGATCTCGTTTATTTGCGGATTGGTTAAAAGAGAGCGAGGGAACGGATAAGGATATTCGTGATAAGAAAATACTTGAAATCTGATCCCTTCCAGGATTTAATACTTAAGATCGAGGGATTTGGGACAATTTTTATCAGGTGTCCTTTTTTATTTTTAGATTTGAAAGTTTTTTTTTTATTCCGAAGTAGGGAATGAATGCTACTAAACGTAGCATTCATTTAAGTAAAAATTGAAGTGAAGGTCAGTATAGAATTCATTAAAATGTTTTGACTTACTGTTAAACGTATATTTATTTTTTAAGCACTACATGCTAAATTATTTTATGAACATGTTTTAGTTACATTATATTTAAGAGAAAGTAATGAATACAATCATCTATATTGGTTATAATCGACACATATGTAATTAGTAAAATATTCACGTCGAAAATTTAAAGTACCTTACTAAATTTGATAAGATGTTGTTCTAAAAAAAAACACCAACATTATAAAACCTTTATGACATTCTACGGTTTATTCACCATTTAAACCAATAAATAAGCCTTTAAAATTTTTGATAATTAAATAAGCAATTTTTAGAAATTTTCGCATGTTTTTTTTTTTTTTTCTGTACAATCTATTTTTTCCCCTTCCTCTAAGGAAAATTATTTAGATAAAAATTTTCTCTTATTAAATATCTTTCTCATGTTACAATAAGTGGTGTGCTTCACTTTCTAATTCAGAATAGACACAATCACAGATATTATATATGTATACTTAATTACTATTAAAAACTTATCTTTTAAAAATTGCATTCTTTTCAAGCAGATATAAATCAATCAAAATGAACTCATTTTTTATATTAAGTAAAAAAAATTCAGGAAAGAGTTGTTGATTGTTTGTCTTGTAATAAAGTTAACTCTCATTTAGTTATTCACAAAATAATACATTAAAAAATCAAAATCTTTTTAAAATATTGCAAAATCATTTTTAAAGATGTAATAATCTAACTTTCAAATTAATAAAATATTGCAAAACCAGTATTAAAACTTCTTGCTTATTGAAAACTTGAATAAACCAAAATAAGGAAATCATTTGAATTCATTTTTACAGAATAATAAATGTAATCTATATTAACATTTCATGTCTTAAACAATGTGTTAATCAGTTAGCATAAGTGAATTCTGTTTCATCTCAACATACTTGCTGAATTTATTATATTTATCTATTATTATTGTGCAAAACTTTCAGGAAAACCTTATTTTTTTTTAATCGTCAATAATATTAGGAAAATTCAAATTGGTTGGAAAACAATTAATGTGTGTGTGTGTTTTTTATTTTTTCAATTTTTGATGGAACATTTAAGTCATGTAAACAATTTAGATGGCTGATTTTACAGCATTTTGTAAATTTATTAATTTTTTCCAACATGATAGGAAACGAAGAAATAAAAAATTTCTGGCATTTTAGGTTCAAGGAAAACGTAAAATATTTTGGATGTTTTGTGAAGGTATATAACGGTAAATCATTGACATTTTAAACTGTTATCAGAAGTGAAGCAAAAAATTCTTCATCAGTTATAAATTAAAAATGTCAGTAATAATTTCCTTACTTTTCAGCCATAATTATGACTTTTTAATGATAATTTCTATGTTCATATTCTCATATTTAAACCCAGCTTAAAATATTCTATTATGATAATCAATTAGCTAAGATAATTTGGTATTTTTAAGCAACAAGCTTAATAATTTTTTTATCTTATACTTAAATTATAATCCTCTTCATAAATTAACTAATTTATAGCAGAGTTATAAATGGTTAGCGTTTGGGTCTTCAACTGAACAGTTCGTTAAATAGTTCAGAATCTATTTTCAATCACAGCTTCCGATTTAGTTAACCCTCTTTAGTAAAAAATAACCAAGAAAAGAATCTGTGATGGACCGACTTTTAAAATGGCAATTTCATTATCAGAGGTTTGCGGGTTCTGTATCGTACTCAATCTATCTCTGTTGTTTTTCTACTGAATATCTATTGTTTTCACTAATAGCAGTAGAACTGGTAAAATTGTTCTTAGTTGTCATGTTCTTTGAATGAAATTAATTAGGGTGGTAAACTATACTTGATCTTGCGCAAAAATTATTATTGCCTTAAAAAATTATTAACATTCATACTTCATATTTTTTAGTAAGGTTAATCTGCATAAATAAAATAGGTTTTTATCAGGCTTAATAAATAATGTAGACAACTATAAGAAGAATGGAACTGAAGAAAAATGAGGAATAGGGGCATTTAGCACAAAATGCTGCTTTGTAAAACAGAATTGAATAACAATAATTAAACCAACCAAAAAAAAAGAAATAAATAAATAAACCATAATGACTTGCAACAATATATTGTTTTTAGAGAATGTGAATAACGTAATTAATTCAAATGTATTTTTATCTGTCAATTTTAAACATTGGGTCAATATTTTTTAAAACCTGTTTTAAATATTGAATCCATATTTATAAATATTGAGTAAATATTTATTTACTTAAAACACTAGGTGTATAAATGTGTATATGTTATTTTCTTATTCTAAATTAATATTTATGTTTCTCAACCTTATCTGATGCTAATAATGGGTTTTAAATCTATGTTATATTCAATTCATAGAGAATAAAAACTTATACCACACTATATATAAATTGTAACTTGGAAAATTTATCAGTCATTGATTATATATTTTATTTTCAATACAGTTTTACAATATAATCTCTTGAAAGCGTAATAACAACGCTCTTTAAAAAGGTAACCTATTTAACTAATAAAAAATTTTTGATTTTTTTTTTATTTTTATTTTATTTTTTTATTTTTTTATTGGATACGAGGAAAGTTTATCGGGTTGGCTAAAAAATACTTAAAAAATGCATGGACTAACTCTAGATAGATCTTAATCCATATTTCTTTATAACTAATAAATTGATATAATTTTAAATCACTAAATCAAATATGCAAAGAAAAGAGATGGCTTATAAACTTCTACCACACGAGATATAGCCTATCCCAGAAATAGAATTCAATTAAAAGTGGATAAGGAAGTTTTTGTGCGTTGCAGTTAGAATTGTTAATAACTGCTTCTTGGGTGAGATTTGATCCCCACGGATTGTTGAAATGAAGTCCAGAATGCCAAACACTCTCCTGCTAGTATGGTTTGATCAAAACAGAAGTGAAAAGGATTACATAAAATAAAAAACACATTTATTGAATTGTAGAGCCTACAAAATAAAAATTTGATTCAAGGTTTATAAAATTAGTAAAATATATGAAAAGAAAGTAATTTAATATTGATAGAAAATGATGAAGCAAAACTTCTTTCAGTTCTACTTTAAATTTAATATGTGCGGTAACAGCTTTTGATTGATTCAGCATTGACGATGTCGGCAATTGTCCCGTAAACCTATCATTACGCCTTCCTTGCCCAATACGCCACTTCGGTACGCCCACTGTCCTCCATTCTGTGCCATGCTTAAACAACTTCACCGTTTTTTTTTTTTCGTCTTTTGGAAGTAGAAATAAAAATTGCATCGCAATCAGTGTTCTTCGGACACTTTCTGCAATTAGAGCAACAAAGTTGGACGCTCCATAATTCTTGCCCATTCCTATAATTCTTCGAAAAGAACTCGCAGCAAGAAGTGGATCAATGAATCGTGGTCAGCCTTTGTCATTTCTTCCCTCTTTGCTGGAAAAGAAGAGAAAAAAATGCCTCTGAAAGTAAAAGGGTTATGACCTTGGTAACGCCCTCCGGAAAGAAGGAGTTGACAGCGTGGACGTCCGGTTTCTCGTGTATGATTGAATTAAATGCTTCTCAACATGCAGTTTTTGTTTCGAAAACACGTGTTCTTTGACGTGTTGAAGAGGTGTTGCAATGCGACGGCTCTGTTGATGATTGCTCGGCACAATTAAAGCATTTGTTAAGATTCTTGCAACACAACTTTATTCTCTGAAATAAAAGAATTAATAAAATCTGTAATTTTTTTCAAATTTTCGGTTTTGATGTAATAATTGATAAGAAATCGATCCAATGCGTGAAAACTCGAGAGTTTTGGGCTTGATTTTAATGACTGGTTGACATAAATAAAAAAAATTTCTTAAAATTCTAACAACACAATATTATATTCTGAAATATAAGAGAATAGAATTAATAGAACTTTGCATTCGCAAAATTTTTAAATTATAAAAATTCTCTCTTTTGATGAGAAATGAGTCGTATGCTGTAACGCGTGAGGATTCCACGGTTTTGTGTTTGATGTTGATGACTACTTGGCATAATTAATGAATTTATTAAAATTTTTGCAACACAATTTAATTCTGAAATGGAAGAGAATCGAATTAATAAAAAATTTTATAAGTAAAAATTCAGAAATCTCCCAAACATCAATGCTGACAAATTTAAATATAAGAAACTGAAATACGATATTGATTTTCCGATGTTCCACAGAGAATGAGATTGAACCAAGAACCTCACAAGACAAGGAATGCGGTTCTAATTTTGTACCACAATAAATCTGTCAAAAAATATTAATAGTTTCGATTACATAATTGTGTGAGACTAACATTAGAAAGAAATTATGAGATTGTCTGTTCTTAAAATAAATGTATCGCACACTTTTGCAAAATTAATATATTTAATACTTATTACTTTTCGAAAGATTTAATGTGGAAAGTAAATATTTTATTTTTAACATTAATTTTTCCCATAAAATCTTATTAAGAAATTATTAAATAACATAAATTTTATGCTAAAATTATGATTTCTATTATAATACCTAAAATTCATATGTTACAAAATAATTTTGAAATAAGAAATGGTAATAAGTAACTTGTAAGCGATGAAGAGTCTCGTGTCTGGGCCGTGATAGCTGATTCTGCGAAAGAACATCGGGTCCTCTGATGTGCCGGGTAATGGAAAGAAAAGTTCCAGCTCAGAAGTCGACTTTGTTATTTGACCATGAAAATTATTAGATAATTAGCTGTATATTGTATAATAAATAGCATGAAACATATTGCAATAACCAACAAAGTAATTAAAAATTATTTCATGTAGTATTGAAGCATTTCTAATAATTACTTAATTTGAAAATTTTGTGTTCTGTATATTGTAGTAAAAAGGTGTGTATAAAGGAAGTACAGCTTTAATTCGAAAATTTTCATTTTCGGATTAAAGGTTTTCGAAGATTTTCATTTTCGAATTAAATTTATTAAAAATAAGTAATCATCAATTAATTAGTTTTAATTATTAATTATTATTAATTAAAATTAAAAATAATTAATAATGCTTTATCACAAGAACGAAGAAATATTTTACAATGATTTTTACCTTTTATCAAATTTTTGCCGTGATGGTAACTGCTTCTCAGTTATGGAACTATCCTCACAGAGTTTTCTAATCCTTTTTTATAGATGAAAATTCTTTATTTTGCGTAGAAAGAAGGAGTTTTGCTTCCATAGCAGAGAAATGGAGTAAGCTCTTCAGAGTTTATCAGTGCCTTTAGGTGCCATTATTTTGTGAGATGACACTCGTTTATGTAGTGTCCTAAGCTGACAGCATAAACAAGCCCTTTTATTGAGGTGATGGAGTATGTCCAGAAAGAAACTGAACCTCTCTGTGACCCTTGACTACGAAACAGAAGTTTTAAGACTGTACAAAACAATCAATGTAAATCCATCTACCTCGTTCTGCCTTATTCCATTCTTTTTGCCAAGTCATTTGCAAATGGCTCCGTAATTGTGAAATCAAATATGATTTGGGCCATTTTAATTTGATTTTATGAGTGATTGAGCTGCTTTTTTTGCTAGTGTGTTAGTGTTTTCATTTCTAGAGTGTCCTGCATGATCTTTGATCCAGCGAAGGTATATTTGCGATTGACTGTTGTATGTCATAAGTCGATTCTGAATATCTTGTATCAGTGGACATCTGTGATGTGGGTTATAGATCCCTGCTTAGATATAAGTTTCTAGCTAAAGTCAAATTCGAATGAAGCACATGAAGGGTATACTCTTCAACCACATCCCAATTTATTTCTGACTGGGGATGTTTTGGGAAAGGTGAAATCACTTTCGGTACAGAAAACAATGCAATTTAGAAAATGGAAAAAAACAATAATCGTTATTTCTGAAGAAACGTTACACTTTGTTAATGTAGGAAAAAAATGGATTCGATATTATAAATATTTTTTCTACTCCCAACAATTAAGCACTGATGAAAATTTTAAATTGTGTGAAGTACTTCTTTGCGGGTAGATTTTCATAGTGATATGTTCGACAGCTTAAATTAAGAAATTCGTGGCATGAGTAATTTTACTGGCAATTTATTCATGTTAATTAAATTCCTAATTAATTACAAACATTATGCTTAAAATTACAAAACGAAACTTAATGTTTATTTTAAATTAGCCAGTGATGGACATTTTGATATAAGTTTCACATTATACATTGTATGGGCAACCGTTCTCAATTCAACCATGTATAAAAATTCGGCTTACAATCCGAGTAAAGATTTTATCTATACAGATTAAAAGAAATGTAATCTTGTTTTCCGAATTAAACTAATTTAAATTGAAGAATGCTTTTAGAATATACACTTTATCAATTCTACCATCAATTTTTAAAACATAATTTTCTGTATTTTTTTAAATTTAATCTTTTGAATTAAAAGATTTCTCGGAACCAATGAAAAAAACTCCTGATTCCAATGGCTGATATCAAAACAGCAAACAGGATACTATTCTTCTTGTTCCAAGGGCTGGAATTGAAACTGTCAGTGTTCCTTCTATTCCATGGGTTGGAATTAATCATAACAGGAACTATATTTTCACATCAAGATAGAGGGGCGCTTTGTTCTTCTGATTCTAAAGGTTGGGAATCGAAGCCATTAAATCAAACTCCACAAACAGGAAAATCATTTACTTCGGTTGTCAGGGTGACAACACTTCTGAATTCCAGCTTTCACTGACAGAAACAGTCGTCATGCACAATTCTTCAGAATTATTTGAAAAAAATTGATGCAACCTTCACAGTAAGCATCGGGAGGAAACTTCACAGTTTCGGAGTCGAGATCATCTTTCTTTTCCGTTGATCGCCAAATTTTATTCTCTTTATTTGCAAACATAATTATAATTACATCTACGAATGAACTAATAAGAGAAGAGCTGCAACAACAACACTAAGACATAACAAGAAGTGAGTAAATATTGCAAAAGAAACTTCCTATATGTTGCGCCTATATCTACCCTTGGCTTTACAGGGAAGGTAGCTGTAATTATAGCCCCTACAAAACAAAATATCGAGGTATCAATACTTTAGTTAAATTAATAAAATTGGATTCTTAAATGTATATTTCTTCCATATACTTGAACTACATATATTCTAAATATTAAAATTAGCAACGAGAATCATAAGGTCGTACAATATTTAATATTGCGTTTTCTATAACTTAACAGCTTGACTATTTAGCTACCATTATGTTTTCCTTGCTGAGAGGATTTTTTAATGGCCGTATTCATGTATCGCAAAAAATAAAACCTGAAAAACTACTAAGCATTCTCTTCGTAGATATAAACATATAAAGCCTGCTTCTCAGTAGATCTGATTTATATATGGCTATCATTTCTAATCTGTGACCTTCCACTCTGAAGGATCTCATTTTAGCTTAATGGTAATTCTGTTTTACCATTTAGCTACGAAGGACCGACATTATGCAAGATAGAAAATGACATCAGATTTAATATTGGGCAAAATACGTGCCTGATTCCCAAGTATTAACTTCGACAGACATGCACGAAGAAAACAGAAATGCAATGTTCATTCCTATAAGATTCAGGTTCAATCCTACCCTTTTTGAAGAACTGGAAAAGGATATTGCTCTTCTGCTTTCTGCATACTTCTTCTAGGCAGAGAGCATAAGTGTTTTATTGTTTTTCACCTTTGGAATATGTGAATAAGGTCCACCATATAAAAAATTTCTTCGCAAAAGCAATTTCACGATAGATGTTAAAATGTCTTACAATGGTGTCAAAATGTCCATTTTTATTTGATCAACACATTGGATAACATATTTTATTTGATCAACATACGCAAAAAAAATAACTGTCGAGCTACAAAGCAACCAACCAACCCATTATCGATGAGTATCTGGTGATTATTGTGACTTTGGAAAGCACTGTCTTAATCACTAAGATACGAAAAACTCCAGGTCCTACAAAATTAAAAACAAATAAGAATATTAAATATTGTTGTCAAACATATGATACAATCCAAAATGTTGTTTGTTTTCGAAAAGCAAATTATTTTCTCTGTAAATACAATAGTTGAGTAGAGTTGTGAACAAAGTGTGTCTTTCCAGATCCATAGCGACCAGATGCCGTTCCGCTGCGACTACTGCCAGCGGCTGTTCAAGCACAAGCGGAGCAGGGACCGCCACGTCAAGCTGCACACTGGGGACCGCAAGTACCGCTGCACGCAGTGCGAGTCCGCCTTCTCACGCAGCGACCACCTTAAGATCCACATGAAGACCCACGACAACGGCAAGCCGTACCAGTGCACTGTGTGCAACAGGGGCTACAACACCGCCGCCGCCCTCTCCTCCCACATGCAAAATCACAAGAAGACGGAAGCCCCCGATGCCAACACTTATGCCAGGGCTGGCGCCGCTGCAAACCTGGGCAACGATACACACGTAAGTTCTTCCTGACTAAATCTTTTGCAATTCCAAGATGACTCTTCCTTGGTTAAGATGAATACAAAATATTCATCAAGCAGAACAATTTACAGAAATTATTAATCTGAATAAAGAGTGAATCGCAGTAGATGAACTCTATTTAGCCGATATCGTGATGTGTGGGTACAATTTTACTACCAATTATATTCATGGATAGCCTGTTATTCCTAATATTGATGGGGTAAATAAAAATTTTTGGGGAGACTTTATTTTGTACATTTTTTTTACTCATTTCATAATTAAATTATAAAAATATTTGAAGAAGGTAGTATCCTATATTCTAATTACTTTGAAAGTATATAATTATAAAAATGTGTTTCATATTACTACAAATAATACATAAAACTTAAGACAAATAATATAATGCAATAGAATTTACATTATATAAAGAATAATATATAATGTAATAAATACTTATAAGTGATTAAAATGTGTGGTGAATGTTATTTAAATGGAAAGTTAGGATTAATATTTTTTGAAAATAAAATTTTCGAAAAGTGCAAAAACTTGGAATTTGAAATCACTCATACCATATCAAACGCATATGTCAATTTACTCATAAACCAATTCTGTACATGTAATAATAGTTGACTTCTTTGAGGAAATATTTCTCTTGAATATCTTTTTACAGCCTCTATATCTTCTTCACGAGTTATTATTCAATCTTTATTTATAATAATTTGTAAAATGGCATGTATATGGAAAAAAAATTACATTAAATTCATGAATACACTGAAATTATCTTATAAACAAATTTTCCATTTATGCTACACTATAAGCAAGCTTAGAAGAATAAATGATTCGCATAATTGAGATTAGATCCATTTTTTTTGAAAAGTTAACCATTCCTTTTTTCTTTTAAATAAATGGTTAGGACTCTGGTCTTCGATTCACCAGCCAACAAATTCAAATCTCAGCTCAGGTGAAGTTTCCTACCTTCGGTTCTCCTCCACTTCTAATTGCAGATACATCCAGTATAACTTTCGTCTCCAAAAATTAGACTTAAACTACAAATAAATCAAATAAAACTTTCTCTGCTATAAATAACTTTTATGCTGATTATGAATTTTTGCGCTATATGCACGCATTGCATTACTAAGCAACTAAGCTTAAGAATCGAAGCATTATCGGAAAACATCTGTAACATCACTAATTCAGTTCCACTTTTATAATTCACCATAGAGTTATTTTATCTCAAGATGACATTAATTTCGGTGAAAATGTTTCTTTTTATCATTTGCCGTAAGACATGGTAGTGGTAGTCTTTTTAGGAAAGGTGTTCTCATTATCGGGAGGTAATAAGTTCGATTCCCTATTCAACCAAACACCTTTTGTTTCACTAAAGGCGTTTGGGACACGTTAATTAGATCGTGCTAGGAATGGAAGTTCTAGTCTTGTGCTTGAATCTTGCTTATGTTTCTACTCTTGTGTTATAAAAAAAACTGTCACGCGTTATGAAAAAGTACTTTCGCTGGGTAAAACTTGAGGAACAGTAGTAACTTTATAACTTTCTATCATCTGCTATCAAAAAGAATTTTAAAAATGTACTAACGAATTTTACATAAAAATATTTCCATGCTTTTCCTTCCACATTTATTTATTTCTAAGACATTTGTACTAGTGTATTCATTGCTGTTAGTTCTTAAATAAGAAGATCTTTATCTTGATGGATTACCTCGAAAGACTCGGATAATGATTTCGCATGAAAATAGTTTGAGATGTATTTTCAAGAAGGAACAAAAATAAAAAAA
>JAPDSC010145598.1:0-12094 GCA_026290005.1 Latrodectus geometricus
CCCCCCCCCCTAATTTTAAAATCGGACCGGGTGAAAATTATTATATCACAATCGAAATAAATTTATTTTAAAAAGACAATATAATATACATAAAAAATATATACATATAACATCTATATAGTTGTAATTTCTTTATTTTATTATCAAAAAATAAAATTTGTATAGTACTTGGTTGTATATATTTTGTGGGTGAAAAAAACTTTACGAAACCAAATTACATTTATATATATACTAGCTGTACCCGCCCGGCGTTGCCCGTGCATTTAGAAAAGGCAGATAAGTGAATAGCGCAGGAATAGTAGTGTAGGACATGTAGACAGTCTCTCTCTCTCCCCCCCCTACACACAACATTCCCCGTCGATAAAAAGGAACAATATATCCTAACCATGAGCCATCTGTTAAAAAATTAGTTTAAATGAGAACAGACCTCATATTAGCACATGCTAGGAAACCGTAGTCATGTGGTTATAATCATTGGTCTGAAGTTTAAAGAAAAGTAAAACATAAAAAATTCAAAATCAAAGATAGGAAAGAGTTGAAAGGGAAAGATAGAGAGTACAGTACAGAAAAAATAAAAAGTAACGAAAACATGGATGAAATAAAACATCCTGCTTACAGGAAATTTGGAGTTGAGAACCAATTAAATTTTTAATTTAAGTGTAAGTTAAACTTAGATGACAATGAAATAGAAGAGGAGAGTGTTTGTGTATGTTTGTGGAGCTCGGTCTGGGGTCGCAAGGGACCCTTACCGATTAATGTCTGTTGGTACTGTAGCACTGGGAAGCAGCACCATTCGGATTATTGCTCATGCTCTCAAGAGAGCACTAAACAATAACATCATCATTTAAAGCATGACAGTCAGAGTTAGTTTGGGAGAGTGGCAATAATTTTTCTTTAGATTGTCCTTTTCGTTAGAGAGCCTCGGGATAAACTATATTTAATGTTCTTCCATTCGGAGCTAAGATGTGTAGATTATCGACATTACCAACTCTTGAACAACCCACGTACAGTTGACCATGGGAGAAACACGGCTTACGGAGGTCGAGCCCTACAACTTTGAGAGATTGTCCTTGTGCCTTATTAATGCTCATCGCGAAACTCAAACGAACAGGGAATTGTAGACGCTTAAACTGAAACGGGAGATCGGAAGGGATTATAGGAATTCTTGAAATAAACACATCTTCGCCTGCAGCATGTCCGGTCATGATGGTGGCTTCTATAATATTTGGCATCAGTTTCTTGATAGAAAGTCTTGTTCCATTGCAAAGTGCAGGCGGATCCAGATTCCTGAGGAGAATTATCGGTGCTCCAACCTTCAAGTCCAATATGTGGGAGGGTACTCCAGGTGGCTCTAATTTGTTGAGAAACTCTGTCGTATAGTTGACAGCCTCGTCAATATTGCATGTCGTGTCTATAGATTTGTAAATATGAAGAGTTCCGGGTAAGTTCTGTAAAAGTTGCTTGTTGATAACACTGACGGCTTCGTTTGTTGGGGCAAGAATTGCTCTTTCGCACAGCCATGCGTGATCAGTGAAGTGGTGAATCACATTCGGAAACACAGCCTCTTTCAGTTCTTCTTCAGTAGTCACAATCCTTCCAATGCCTTGCATCGCTACATATCCATCTTCATTTTCTGAAGTAAGGGTTCCATTTCCTAGTTTCAGTAGATTATCTGCAAACTGCTGGGCAGAGGGATCACCGTTGAGATAAACTCGCATGTTAGTCGATAATCCAAGTGTTTGAATGCCATTCCAGATGTAAGAATATTTTATGCAGGCCTGCATTTCATCTGCCCTCGTTCCACGTGGAATAACTGGTAGCGTCTGTCGAAAATCGCCTGCCAAAACCATTACGACGCCTCCCATTCTGTCATTGTTCCATCTGAGGTCTTTCATGGTGACATCTAATGCTTCGAATGCGGCTTTGTGGGACATGGTACACTCGTCCCAAACGATGAGCTTGCAATCCTGTAGAACCTTTGCCTTTCCTGAATTCCTTGGGATGTTACACGTTGGAGTCTCTGTGCTTGTCAGATTTAAAGGTAACTTGAACGCCGAGTGAGCAGTCCTACCACCTGTCAAGAGTGTAGCAGCAATGCCGGATGAAGCGACAGCCAGGGCAATCTCATTTCTGTGCCGCACCTTTGCCAAAATAAGGTTGATAAGAAACGTCTTCCCGGTTCCGCCTGGAGCATCCAAAAAGAATATACCCCCTTGCCTATCAAAAACTGCTCTAGTAATCTTGTCAAAGGCTTCTTTTTGGTCTTGGACCAATTTAGGCTCATTCTCCTGTATATAAGCTGCGAGCACATCCATGTTATAACTTCGTTCTCTAATTACTTCACTGGAGATGGCAGAATCGCTGTTTCTGTTAGGTTGGGGAAGTCCAAAGCTTTTCAGGTTCAATCCTCCTAGAGATATTATCTTGTTCTCAATGTAGATTAGGGCTCTGTTAAAGATGTCGTCATTGTAGTCCAGGTCCATATTCTGCTGCTGGATCCTTGCTTGATGCAGTATGTCTTCAGACAGGTTCTCCCTGTGGTTCATCCATAACTGTTCAGGGCCCGACATGGAGGACGTTTGAAGCATTACAGCAAACAGATTACGCATCATCTTGGGTGATCGAGATGCAGCTGCTTCTTCTAACGCCGTGTTCCAGTGTTCGTCATTCTCCAGAAGTCCTTGAAGTTGGCAGGCCTCTTTGAAAGTGTTGCAGACTCTTCCTTGAACGATTCTCAAATCCGTGAATGATGTTGGGCCTATAACTTCATGTAGTAATAGGCGAAGGTGGAAGCATTCGGAGTTGTTGGGATGGACGGTGTAGACACGGCCAAGGGCATCAGTAGACCTGATTCCTGTTTCTTCTGGAACAATTTGTCCTTGTTTACGGCGGTTCCAACTCTTGTTCATGCTGTTCCATGTGTAGTACTTTGGAATTTGGTTGTAAAGTAAATTGCGAGCAAAGTTATCTTGGGTGCACAGCTTGAAGAAAGATGTGAGCGTTGTTTCCTGGGGTGCCTGGACCCGTTCAGCAGCATTTTCTTCAGTGAAGTACACTCTCTGGCCATTTTCAAGGTGGACGCTTAGATGAACGACTGTGGGATGACGTTCGTGGATTGGAAAGTTGAGTATTCTCCACACTGCTTCATTGCTGCTAATGTATCTTCCCATCTCATATTGATGAATTTCATTCAGTTCATTGGCTCCACTGGTGACATCAAATACAGCCATGTCGGATCCTTTATTGACATACTTGCATACATACTTTATGGACTTGACAGAATTGCAGTACTCAACGTTGATATGTGCGTTAAAAATTTTGGATAGTAGTGGACAGTAAGGAACGATCCAGGCATTGTCCACCGAAACTTCTGATCCTCGTAGATTGATGCTTGCTGTAAAACCTCCATCTGCAGGGCTTCTACGACGATACAGTGGATATCCGTCTTGTCCCGTCTGCGTCTCTTTCAAGAACTGGCGAGGGTATCGCTTCGTGCAGACTCCATCCTTCATACAAACAGAGCGGGGATTTATGCGTCCGCAGGGGCCATGCACCATTTGTTTCGTGACCGTGGTAAAGAGGTCTGGGTCTTCTTCTGGATCCGGGATTTCTGCGCTGATGAAATCATCGACCCTATGGACGTGCAAGGTGTCTTTCAGCCAAACCAGAATGTGGGCGTGAGGAAGTCCTCTCTTCTGCCACTCTATCGTGTACATGTAACATCGAGTATCACCAAAAATCTTCGCCTTTGTGATAAGACTGATGAGTGCCTTTTGCTTGAGATGAAAGACTCTTGCCAACAAATCATGGCGATCCTGGGGCTTTTGTCCATCGAAAAGTTCTTCTTGTATCTCTTTCCAGTTGGGGTTGCAGGTGAAGGTGATGAAAAGGTCCGGTCTACCGTAGTTTCGCACATAGGTCATCGCATCTTGGGTCCTTTCGTGCATGTACCTGGGCCCCCCTGTAAAGCTGGACGGTAAAATAACTAACTGTCCCATGTCAGCAACATTTCCATCATTCATAACGGCATCCCTCAAATGGGCATATTGTTCCACTCTCAACGTCTTCTGGTTCAATCGAATGTATCGCAGCCTTTCGGATTCAATCTTGGCATACATGTCCACAATAAACTGATGAAACAGGTCTTTGCTTCGCAGTAAAATGTTGAATGTTGAGGAGCGCATCATGATCCTGTAAGCGTAAAAGTCCATTGCAGAAATCTTCTTTGTTTGTGGCATTCCCGTAGTTGGATTTGTTTGGCGCAAATCAAAATGATAACCATCTTCCCCCTGCCAAAAGAGAAGTGGGTACTGTAGTGCATCGTAAGACCTGTGGGTATCGGCAATTCTTCTGATGGTGCCACTCCTTTCTTCTAAAACTATGTCTCTTGCCCCATGCTGTTCTCCAACCATTATTACAGCCACTTCTGATGATGTCGGAGCGTTGAACCGCCTTTCATGCTCACCGCGTGGGGTTTTGTCGGCTAAAATAAGGAGTTTTAATTTAGGACTGATCTTTTCCATGGCCGATTTGAAGCTTTGGACGTAGGAGTTTTCATGATGAAGCATATATTGCAACTGAAGTACTATGTCCTCTCTGGTTTCTGGAACATTCCTACAATGTTTCTGCGCCTGTTCTGTTCTGTTGGCAACGAAATAAACTTGCATAAATTTGGGCTCTTCATTTGGTAGGGGATGTAGACTGCCAATGCGATGATAAACTTGACCCTGAACTTTAAATGTTGGCATGTATCCAGGCTCTCTAATTTCTTTTGTTGTGCCGAAAGATGTCATTTGGAGACAGGAATTGTAGCGTCTGATATTAGCTTGGAAGTGTTTGTCCTGTGAAGACTGGCCAATGAGGAAAGTGCGTAGGGGCTCAGGAGGATCTATTAACGGTGATAATCGAACTTTTCCTCCACTGCAGCACATACCTGGGGCTTCACCTTTCCATTTCTTCGCCTCACAGTGTTGGCAAGTTTGCGACATTGAGCCGATGAGACACGAAGGATGAGTAGCATAATCAGATGATGGTTCATAATCGAATGCCGCATTTTCTAAATGCCTCCAGAGACGCATTCGAGCAGTAGTTGTTGCAATTGTAACTCTCTGCAGTCTTGAGTTTCTCTCTGGGGTGTTTTCTTCTTCTCTTCTTCTTTGATTAATTTCTCTCACCTGTTGCTGTCTTGAGTTTCTTTCTGGGGTGGTTTCTTCTTCTCTCCTTCTCCGACTTCTTTCTGCGTCCTCTCGCTGCCTTGATTCTCTTTCTGGGGTGGTTTCTTCTTCTCTCCTTCTTCGACTTCTTTCTGTGTCATGTCGCTGCCTTGCTTCTCTTTCTGGAGTGGTTTGTTCTTGTCTCCTTCTTCGACTTCTTTCTGCATCCTGTCGTTGTCTTGATTCTCTTTCTGGGGTGGTTTCTTCTTGTCTCCTTCTTCGACTTCTTTCTCTCTCTTGTCGCTTTTTATTTTCCAAGCATTTCTTTTTTCGAGGGGGCTGCGGCATATTTCTTCTAAAATCTGAAAAGCAAAAGGTAAGCAACCAACAGAAGAATGATTACACAAACTGAAGAAAACGCTACAATAAAGAAATCAATTGTTATAATCGAACGTTATTTGAAAATAAATAATAGCAACACGATCAGTGAGTCAAAAAACCATGATTAATATTTATTAAGAAACAAAAAGTTTATAAAATGCAATTCTGAAAAAAAAAAAAGAAATTAATGTGTCATGAAAACAGCAAACTAAAGCTACAAAAAAAAATGAATTGTAATTAATCGATTTAATGTATCGTTAAAACAGCAAACTAACGTTAGAATAAAGAAATCAAATGTTACAATCGAACGTTATTTGAAAACAAATAATAATATCAGTGAGTCAAAAAAACTGCGATTAATATTAATTAAGAAGCAAAAAAGGAAGAACAAAAAGTTTATAAAAAAAATGCTAATTAAGAAACAAAAACTTTATAAAAAATGCAATTCTGAAAAAAAAAATTTAATGTGTCATCAAAACAGCAAGCTAAAGCTACAAAAAAGAAATGAATTGTTATGAATCGATTTAATAAGTTGAAAATAAATGATAGCAACAAATCACAATAATAGCAACACCATAATGCAAATTAAGAAACAAAAACTGAAGAACAAAAACTTTATAAAAAATAAAAAAAAACCGTCTGATTTTTTTTCCCCAACGGATATATGAATTCGAAAGTTGCTGTTATCTCAGAAGATATTGAAATTAAGAAAAAGCCGTAAGCGAAAAAGATGTTTATTTTTTAAAGCTCCTTCCAATGATATAACATTTGTGTCAGTACAATAAAAAAAAAAAAAAAAAACGGAAAATTTTCCAAAAGATGGTCGCCAGCATTGTTTCTGAAAAGGAACTGGTACAACCCCTGAATCAGCTATCGGCGAGTAGCGATCTCGAGAAGAAGTTTTATAAATAATTTTTTTAAAATTTTTCTAATTCAAAAATCGAAAATCGGGCTTCGAGGTCTGGTGGCCAGCCCCATCTTAGCGAGAAAAAAAGGCGCCAAAAACAGGTATTTTGCTTGGCGAGAAAAAAAGTCGCCAAATATCTGATTTGGGGGGAGTATATCAAAGTAGTTCCCATTGCAAAAATTAAGAAAAACAATAAAATCTCTTGGCTCAGATTTACTGTACGGTCGCTCTTGGCGTGATTTTCCAAAGTTGGCGATAAATAACATTTTCTGACAATCCAACCAATTCTGATTAATCGCAGATGAAGGATTCCTGCCAATAAAAAATGGGAGATTTTGACAAACTGGGAACCAACCAATGAAAAATGGAATATTTTACTTATTTTCATACTTCACTTGTGCAGATTGGCGAGGTTGGCAAGATTTTTGGCGATTTTTTAAAAAATCGCCAAGAGCGACCGTACAGTAAATTTTTACCAATCTCTTTTTTTTTTCCCCCCTTTGGTTGCTATGTTAAACCGTGTCCGTTGCGATGGCTTACATGGTATTTATTTTGATAAATCAAATCGAATCGACAAATTTGAAGTCTTCGGCATTTGTAATTCGAATGTTGAGTATAATACTTCACTTATTGTGGTTTTGGTGATAGAAAGATTTCAGATTTTCGTTTTTCATTTTTATTCTAATTCAAATAAAAAAAAGTTTGATTCCTTGTAGATTTTCTTAATAACTTTGCTTAAGGAATCAAGTATTTTTGTTCATTTTCTATATTTATTTAGTTTAATGATTTTAATTAGAAATATTTTATATAAATTAAAATTAGATGTAAGTTTGATTTCCTAACGATTTCTTATTAAAAAGTTTAAGTGTATCTAATTAATTCTTCAAAGTTTTTATTTGCTTTCAAGAATTTGAGAAAACTTGAATGATAAATAAACTGCTATTCGTTTGTGCTAAAATGAATAATAATTAGAATTTCCTGAAGAATGTATTGAGTCAATAATATAGTATGAAAATGGGTACTTCTTCATTTCACCGGTGCAAGTTATAAAGTCGCCAAATGGCATTACTATGCGTAACAAAAAATCACAAAATTTCTGCTTTTTCCATCATTAACTTTCTGTTTTTTCCAAACATTTTAAATAAAAAAAAATATTTTTACAAAATAAAATTTTCAATTAACATTAAATGAATTAAATTAATGGTACAATCCTAGGAGACAGGATTCAATTTGTCACCAAAGGTCCCATACCTTTGGTGACAAACGGGAAAAAAAAGCGTCCAGGCAGAACGAAATGGCAAAATAAGAATTCTAGAAATCGTTACGTTTATCGTATCTAGTGTATCAAAGTAGGATTACCAAGAATGACAAAATTTATAACCAACTAAAATTATTCATGCCAAGGACCTAAAGCACATTTTAACCTAAGATTCAAAACACTGATGACAATTTTTCGACATAATGCAAATGAATATCTAGATCCGTTGTAGAAAAAGTCCTTAATAGGTGAAAATGCGCTTTAGGTCCCCTACTTGGCGCGTTTTCAAAATCGCCGATGCCATGGCGAAAATTCTACGGCTATTTCAAAGTGAAACTTAATTAGCGACCAATGAAAAGACTAAAACAAAAGGATAATTAATGAGCATGAGTGAAAAAGCGCATCAAATTCGCGAGTTGGTGAAGTAGGGGAACTAAAGTGCAATTTAACCAACAAAAGAATATGGAATTAATTTTATAATACACACATACACAATCAGCCAGTTTAACAATATAAAATTCCAAACACGAAAAACAAAAAGCATCATACTTATAACTTAAAAGGGATAAAAAGAAATTATTGGCTGTATCCCAGTGTACGGTGCGCTATTTTTATACAATTAATATAATTATAGAATATACAATTAATATCATTATATAATATAAAATTATATTATTTTATACAAATAATATAAAATTATATTATTTTATACAAATAATATAATTTTATACATTATTATATACAATTAATTATAATTGTATATATGATTACCGTTGTATATATGCGTACCGTATAAGGAGCGTACCGTTCACTGGGAATTAACCGAAATTATTAAAGGCGGAAAAAATTATAAGGGTAAGTAAAGTCCAAATTTTAAAATGCAAAATTAAGATTTCATCTTGATTATTATAAGTTATTCTCTAAAACATAAATAATAACATTTTATCACTCACTTATAATTTTGGCTTCATTTTTTTTTTTTTTTTTATTCTTCCATAAAAGCTGATCTTCTACTTTGTAGGTGGAGTTTTTTCTTCCCCAGGTTTCTTTTCTCCTGGTTTTCCTCCTTTATCATCAGGCTGTCCGGGTTTTTTTCTCACCAGGTTTTTCTTCAGGCTTTTTAGGATCCATTTCTTCTTCCACGGGAATTAAATACTCAAATGAAAATATGTGATGAATTTTTTGCTTTAAGTAAACTATGCAGTAACGCAGCTTATCAAATCAAAATTAGAATGTGAAATTCTGCAAATTGTCTCACTTCACTCGCGTATCATATCCACGTAGCACCTTCTCACGTGGATGTTCAAACCAGCCTTTACAGTTTTAAATAACTGTAGCAATTTTTACTTCTGGAAACGTCTAGAAATTTCTGTAAAGTTTGGCATAGAGGGCGCTAGTTTCTCAGTTAATAGGAAAATGGTTCCTATCATAACTTACCGCTGTTGTACTTCTTACATGTTTATATTATTGCAGACTAATACAATAATATTCCATGTTTCAAAATTGATGTCGGATTTAATATTGATAGCAATCAAAACATTAATTTATATTCAATGAAACTTACTACGTTATAGATAAACTTCGATTCAAATTAAAGTTATTTCATATTGTAAGTGCGAATGATGAAAACTTTCCGAATTTCAGTAAAAGAAATCATTATAATCATAGAGGTTGCCTTTGACTAAATTTTTAGTCAAAAAGGGAATAGTTATCCGAATTCAGCGACATTAAATAAATGAAACTTTTATTTCTTTTTTTCCAGTTAATAACAATCATGTAAAAATAGGGGAAATGGCGGCATTTTTAAACAACCAAGCTAACAACATTCAAATTAGGAATATACTTTATGGTGCCTCTTTGACTCTCGCAAAGTTGTAATCGCGATTGATCGCCAAGCCGGGCAAACCCCAATCATATTCCGATAGCAACAGGGGAATTCATTGTCTGTGCCAACAAAAATCGCCAATAAAAACGATAGCCAAACAAAAATCGCCATGTTTGCCAAGGGGCCACCTTAAAGTATAGTTTTACCATAATTTGACATTGGTAACGAACAAATTTCAAATGGACAGACAGACACATTACACTTGCTTTTATTATCTATCTATAACCCCGGAATCAGCTATCGGCGAGCAGCGATATCGAGAAGAAGTTTTATAAATAATTTTTTTAAAATTTTTCTAATTCAAAAATCGAAAATCGGGCTTCGAGGTCTGGTGGCCAGCCCCCTTGTGCTTCCGTGTAAAAAATTCCAGGTCCCTGCGTGCGATAGATTTGGCTGGAGAGCTCGGTCAGACGGACAGACACATTACACTTGCTTTTATTATTATAGATTAGAATTCTGGAATACAAGCTAAAAATATTCTCGAAAATAAATAAAAAAGAACATTTATTTAACAGTTTACGAAAGAATTCCGGAAAAAAAATATAACAGTATCGATGATTATCTAACTTCAACTTTCTAACGAAATAATTTTTTCTTTTTTTTTAAATGCTAGAATTCAAAGGTTTCATTTATAACAAAAATATTAAATACTATTAAGGAACATAAAGCAAAATTATTTTAGTTGAAATTTTAAGCTCGAACATTAAGTTTTTTAATTGAAGATTTATAAAAAATCACAATATAAAATTAGTATACACTAAAACTAACTAGCATTGATGAATTATAAATATTATAATTTTTTAATTTCAATTTTGAAATTTTAAAGGCTTTTTATTGAGAATTCTGAAATTACATTTAAAATTATTATAAAGAAATTAAACCAATATGAAAGACTATGGAGTTAATTATTGAAACTTTTGTATTTGAATTTTATTTTTATTAAGTTTTTTTAGAAAGCAGATATTAATATTTAAGCTCAAGTTTTCAAACTTCAAATTCATTCTCTCTCGACTATCTATGACAAAAAAACTAGTTTTAGCTCACTGAATATTACTTTTTTTTTTAAATTTTCAGTTGGAATGCAGCAATTTACTGAATATTTTAAAAATATGGGTGAAATTTATAATATTTATCTATAATTGAAGAATGCAGAATATAAAGATAGACTTCAAAAATTTAAGTTAAAACTTGCAGTATTTTTTATTAAATTGTTTTCGAGATATGGTTTTAAATGTTAGAAATAATATTTATAGATGAATAGTAAACAGTTTTTTTTTAAATAATTTAGAATTTTTGGCATTTTTTATTGCTTATTTTAAAAATAATAAAAATATTATACCAACAATAAATTTTTGCTGAAAGATACCGAATTCAAAATTGAGTAAAAGCATTTTTCCAGTGTTTCAAAAGTTACAAAACTGGTAATTATGTTTTAGTTTCTTTGCTACAAACATTTTCAAATTTATAAGATTTCAGAATTCGAATGTTGATCTACAACAAAACCATTGAAACTATAATTTGGGTATATCTGATTAAATTTTTATTGAATTTTTTATAAAAATAATTAATTCCTTTTTAACTATTTAAAGTTCAAATAAAAAAAAGAACAAAAATGATATTTTGAACCGTAAATTTATTTTTATCCGATGTGTGTTTCACCTGTAATAAAATATTATATTCTATTAGTTAGGTGGAGCATCTATTTTATTACAGGTGGAATATATATGTAAATAATAAAATATTATAAGTATCTTTTGAATATAATATCCTAACACTATTCCCGAGAGAAAAATACTTGAAAAAAATTGACTTACAAACATTTTAGTTTAAAGTTGCAAAATTAATAAATACATAGAAATAAAAAAAGCGTGCATAAATTATGTGAACATATGTGATCAATATTTACGAAAGAAGTTTGGTTGCATATTATTCACAAATTTTCTGATATAAAATCCAAATTATTCTTTTGAGAATGATAAGTAAACCGGATATATCAGGTAAAATATCAATAAAATATCGATATCTTTCAGAGGTATGCAAGTTAGTAAGCTATTATTGGCATCCTTTTCTCTTCTTTTCCGGATTCCATTTCTCTTCAATGCACTTTTTGAACTTTGTCCTAAAAGCGTTCAAAATTTAATTAACACTTTAGCTATGCAGCTAATGTAATAGAGTCAATACAAATAACGTCATCTAGCTTAGATAAAACTTAAGAACTAATCTCCGGCCTCTTTTCATGTTCGCCGATTATTTGATTGAATTTCGATTGCTAACACGCGTCATGGTATACGACAATTTGACTCATATTTGCGAAGTGATTAGTAAGACGCTGAGTCGGAAGCTTTGTTGGGGAATTGTTTAATCGGTGTTACATAAACGTTTGTTTTGCTATTGTTTCCATGAAAATAAAACGTGCAGGAAGATTTGGCTTATTTTCGCGTTTTTCCTATTAAAGAAAATTATACTACAACTAAGTTGTTCTTAAGATATGTGTATTAAACTGAATATTG
>JAPDSC010145599.1:934-17465 GCA_026290005.1 Latrodectus geometricus
AAAAAAAAGATGGAAAATCCTTATCCCGTTAGCTTTATGCTTTCAATTCACTTTGTTTCGAGGAGAAATTATTACATTATTTTTTTTTCTATTTTCTATTGTTCTACAAGCTGCGTGGTAAGATAACCAAACATTATTTTTTATTTCTTTATTATCTGCACGATCCGAAGCGAGCGCGTGCTTTAGAATAAACTGAAAATACGTGATCCAACATTCGGTTGCAGTTGATGGCAACACTGCAGAAAACTGATAAAGAATTCAAAAGGTGTAAAACAAAGAAGGAAAATGCCTATAGCGGTAATTGAAAGTAAGAAATGTAAGAGCACGGTTTTCCGGCGTTACGACAAAGGAGAATGTTTTTTATTATACAATTTAAAAGACAATATTCAATAGTTATATAGTACCAATTTTAAAATTGGGTGAAAAAGCTATGTGTAGTATTGTCATTTCTTTAATAATGCTGACACTTGTTTTAGTCAAAATATTCTTCTATTGTCATATCTGAAAATAATTTTCATTTTATTCAATTAAATTAATTTCTTTTCTTTATAGGTTTTTTCCGACTTTTTTTTTAAATAAATTTCTTAATTAAAATTTGTTAAACCTGAATTAAAATTTTAAAAATGTAAAAGACAGATAAATATATTTTCATGCAGTATACAATCAAATTATGATATTACTAAGTTATGTTATAATTATATAAATATTACAAATAATGTTATAATTATATATTTCTCTTTTTGCTGTTTCAAGCCAAATTGGCAACTAAATGGCCAGATTTTTAGTATTCAATTCAACACTTTGTGATTTTCATTTCCACCGCAAGAACATGAATGTTTGTAATGTTCGGATCTTCTTTATACTTGATTCCGGTCCAATAACTTCTAGTATGAAAAAGCAATCATTCAATGACAAGGAGAAACCAAGTTCTCTAACTTGATATCTTTCAAATGCATGCTTTCAAAATAAATAATAAAAACCAGCATTTATTATGTAACTTACCTTTCGGTCCAATTTTACTTATTAAATAAATAAATCGTTTTTATGTTGGTTAATACTGAAAATCCGAGTTCACACAAATAAGGAGTAGAAAATTGTAGTTGTAGATACTGGCAACACATAAAATTTCTTGTAAGGCAAATATTTCACTTTATGAAAGTTCACAGTTATAGAAGATAAAAACAGTTTTTTACTGCAAAAAATATGGGGAGTACTAAACTATAAACACAAGTTTTCTTTTACAATGTACTCTTCTTGATTTAGACAAACTTTACTTGTAATAAAAATCTTTATAATTTTTACTACATATAATTCTAAAATTTGGCACACTTCATGAGTTAGGTGGCACACAAAAATGCTGCGGCACAGGGTTTGTGAATCATTGCTCTGAAGTCTCAATCCATATTAAACACTTTGCATCTTGGGGTCTTGCATCAATGGGGGGGTGACTAACCGACGAATTTTTCGAATATAGGATGACAAACAACAAATATTGTGCTTTCGCATGAAATTAAGAAAAGAATCAATGATAAATCAAGGAAATTATTTACTGGAAAAAAGAGAGAGAGAGCTATCGTCCATTTATCCGTGCTCCGATCTTCATAATCTCTTCACCGGACTCTCAATCGGAGAAATGAATCAACAAGTGGTGTCACTGCGAAATTTTCCAGTGGATGCGTGATACATAAATCAAATGACATATCCCAAATGCTTCACTTAAGAGAAACAATGTTAATTTCAATTCACGAAACATCTTGCATGCTACGATGATTCATGCAGAAAAATCAGTGAGACATTTATAAATAAGAATTATTCCAAGCATGATTATGCAAAATGTGGACAAAAATTGCTACAAATTTAACAAAGAAAATTAATTTTATCCATTTATAATTATATTATTTAAAATAAGTTAAAATAATAAAATTTGCAGAGTAGTTCGAATTAATTATCTAATATTAATCTATTATTTTTAGCTAAAAAGCTATTTTTTTCAATAACATTTAAAAGTGTTTTATGCAGAAGGCAATTTTTGCATTTATTTTTTATATTTATTTAATAGAAATTTTCATATTTTTACCTACACTCATGTACATCTATAAATTTTATAATTATGTTATATAATTATAGTTAATACATTTCCATAATTCCCCCTTTTCAGTCTAATTGCCTGATTTTTAATTTATAATAAGCTTTAGGCATTTATACATTAAATAGATACTAAATTATGGCTTTTTGAAATATATAAATTTAGTACTTTATTGGAAGCAAAACTTTGATGATTTCTTTTAAAATTTATAAAAGTGAAATTCCTTTTTATTTTTTGTACATAAAGACATTTTTAAAATACATTTTTAAAATATTAAACAAGTGAAGAATGCGAAACATTTAATTATATGAAACCTATTAAATTGGAAGTGTAGGAATTCGCGTTCATATGTCACCTTTTGATCATTTCTCACTTTAACAGTCAGACGTTTTACAATTTCTATGTTCCAATCCAACAATAAAATTATCCAATTTCTGTTTATAAAGGCATTGGAAATTCTTACAAAATGCATTACATTCTGCAATTTTCCGTGCACAAGCAAATTACGTGTTTATTAAAGTAAACAATGTTGTAACATCCATATTTTATATATATAAATTACCCATTTTTATATAAATTAAACATCGTTAAGTCTAGCAAAGAATGCAGCTGTAACGCAGGTGAACTTCCACCTTGATTGTCGAGTTTTTATTACGCAATTTGATTGACTCTTTTCTTATCCAATAGCAAACATTATTGAGCTCAATTTTTTTCAGGCTGCTCTACCACAATATACAATTTTATAATATCATTCTCATACTGGATAAAAAGTGGAGCTTTAAGACAAATCATTCTGTTTAAGAGACGAAATACGATATTCTGGAATCCTCCTCAAGCGTATTATTATTGTCTGTATCGTATTTGCAGATTTCGTAACTTCTTCAGAAAACTAAAAGTCACACAACGGTAAACGATAATGAAAAACTCCACCAGACATTTATCTTTTCAAATGATATAAATTTTATTTATAAATAATAATATTTAAACATATAAATAATATTTCTTGGGAAATTTTATGATTCTAATTCAACTATCATATATACAAAATGATATTTAAGTGTAAATAAACCACATTGTTCCTCATAATTCAAAGTCAATATGTGTTTTCCTCATAACCAGAAACAATTCATAAATATGGGGAGGAATGACATTTATATTTATAAACATTCTTTAAAACTCTTCACTTTAGTGGCTGCGTCTTGTTCAATGTATTGTATTGTGATTCGTATGGTATTGCTTCCATGTGAATTGATATTGTTGTTTCAGTGCTAGCAATTATTGTTGTATTCTAAATTAAAATTTGTTAACGCTAATATCAAATTTTGAAGAAAAATGTGTTGAAATCTTATCAAGATTTATTACATTCGCTGAAGATTTGTAGATATTACGAAAAGCAGCGAATTTCAACAGATTTGTAATATAATATCTTGATTTCTATGCTAACATTTTACATATTAAAGATTGAAGTCTATTGTTAAGGTTTTTTTTATGTAATAACCATCATTGAATAGAGCTTTCTGGAAGTTAATAATTTTAACTTTGAATTGGTAGTGGGTCATAGTCACATGCCACAAATTAAGAAAAACAGAAAGTTCTCAAAAAACATGCACCACAACATATGTACCTGCAGAAAACAGTTAAGAAAAATATATCTTCTATTGATTCAACAATAGCAGGGATAAAACCCAAAATTTTTCGCTCTGAAGCTACTGAGAAACGATGAAATCTAAAACATTTTACTTGACGCAGCATAGTATATGATATTTGTTCTAAGGCATTTCGGATTATCGACAGGGAGGTTTTTTTTTTAAAAAAAAAAAAAAAGACAATGGCTAATATCAACATATATAGTAAGGTAAGAAAAACGGAAAACTCTGATGTGATCGTCTAATATTTGTGCAACACCTACCTCGAGTTTGTCAACAATGACTGGGATCGAAACGGAACATTCCAATCACGACTAAAGATACTAAAAGCAACAATGTAATTGAGGGATAATACTTAAGACACCTAGTTGCAGATTAATTAACAACCAAATACATTATAAGGCAAATGCCTTATTTGAGAGAAGCAAATGCCTTATTATAAGAGAAATTTAAATGCATTATAATGTTCTTGGCCGTTAGTTTATCTGCAAAGCGAAGACAAATATTATCCATCAATTACATTGGTGCTATTCATATTTTCATTAGTGTGAAAGTCGAAAGCACTTGAGACAACATTCAGTCATTTCTTTCTCCACTCCTATTCGGGCCTCAAGAAAAGGTAGAGCGTGCCATACAGCGAGAGCTCGCGGTGTGTGTGTGGTACAGAGAGAGGACATCACTCTGTAACTACAACTTTTGTTTTGGCTTCCTAAGCCATACTTTATAGAATCATCATACTTTATAGGAAAAACATCGCTCGGTAATTACAACTTTTGTTTTGGTTTCCTAAGCCATACTTTATAGGAGAGGACATCTCTCTGTAACTACAACTTTTGTTTGGCTTCCTAAGCCATACTTTATAGGATCATCATATTTTATAGGAGAGGACATCACTCTGTTACTCAAACTTTTGTTTTGACTTCCCAAGCCATACTTTATAGGATCATTATGATTTGGAGACATCACTCTCCTCTGGAATAATTATTTAGGCTTCTTAAGCCTTATGTATAAGTATTTCAGTGTTGGAAACGTCAGTCTCAACATCAATGATTAGTTGATTGTTTGGGCTACTTTAACCAGCTTTGCTTGTTAATTATGCGTGTAAGAGACGTCAGTCTCATGGATGTATCTATCGGCTTCTCAAGTCATATTTGATGTCAAATACTTGTTTTGTTTTGTGATGTTTTGAAACTTAAATTGAAATTAACATCTGCAATTTTGTTTGTGATTATTCCTTTCTGAACCTACGCAAATTGATTTACCATTATCGGTTTAACATTTCGAAATAGAAGAAGGAAAGTTCAGTATTGGTGTTTTATTTTCCGAGTGACATTAAGTCATTTAAATATCTTTATTGCCATAGAGCATTCCAACATCCCTTGGGTTTTGTTTCTTCAGAGGTGGTGGGGCATATTCAAGTGTCCTGGACAACTCCAAATCATCCATTTACCATTGTTGAGCACGGAATGAGATCAAACTTGGGACCTTCTTTGCTTTGTAAATCGTGGATTTATCAATAAGTCATATGATAGTTTAATAGGAAATATATTTGAAAATGTATTTGAAAAGTTTTTAATTTCCATTTCATGTTATTTTCTGGGAAGTCTTTTTATCTATCGTGGCCATATTCTTATATTGCAAAAGAAGGAGCCCGAAAAACTTCTAAGCAACCTCATCTATGATAGATTCCATGAAGAAGACGAAAATGCAAACCATTTTCCGTTATCCAATAGTAATCTGGTTCAAACATGGTTCTTCAATAACAAAGAAAGCAATCTTGGTCAAGATGAAAGTTAAGGTTAATAATTGACTCTTGGAGCGGATGCTTTGTGTCTGGAAGTCATTGTAAGACATTCAAATATATACCACGTGCGTTGCTTCCCTATAGAATTTGTAGCGGACAGCATTCACGTGTTTCAAAGTAGGAATTTCAGAAGACTTCCAAGCACCTACCTCTTTAGTGAATATGTATGCAGAAAACAAGCTTAGTATGCATTTTCTTTCTTTCAACAATAGTAGAGATAGTAACCGAGATCTTACACTCAGAAAAACGCAGGTCAGTTACTAAGACAGAGTGAATCCTTATGAACAAAATTATAAATTTAAAATATGATAATTGGTAATTTTTAACTATATTTTCCATATCGTTTTAAAACAATCTTTAATGCCATTTTTATCATCCTTTCTCTCACTTTTAAAACTTTTTTTTTCGAAAAAGAAGTGTGTTTTATAAATAAGAATCATTACTTGATATATATAGAAAAAGATTTCCAATTTATTTTCACTGTAATTGATTTAGTACCAATGATCACTCTTGTATATATATCTCCCTGGCTATAAATATTACATATCTTTTATTCAAGTAAGTGCTACTGTTTGATACATACGGAAAAAATTTATAGTATTTTATTGTTCGGTTAAAATCAGGTTGATTTCTGTTTATGAGTATAATGATATTTATATATTTATTATTACTACTTGTTCTATATATTTATTTTTTTAAGTATATTTACTTTTCCAGATTTAAATTCGTAATAAAAAAAGACAAATAATCATTTTTATAAACTAATATGATTCGACGATCATTAAGTTTCCTTCAAGGAAATATTCTCCGAAATGTCTTCGTAAAAATCTTGTTTCTAACTTGTTTCTGTTGCCATTAACAAATAACGAAAAAATATAAATTATTTCGAAAAAATAAATAAATAATAAAAACATTTAAATCGTCCTTGCCGATTTAAACTAACCATTAAGTGGATGTTATGATTTATTTATTGCTTGCATAAACAATCAAATATTAGTATTTAATGTGGTTTACATGCTACATGAAATAAATTTATCTTTACTTAATTTAAGTATTTATTTTTAATAGCGGTATCAAGAGAGACAAATCTCGAATAATATATAAAACAACCAATCCCACTCAGATATTGGCCAAAATTTTCTTTCCAACTGCTCACTGAAGAACTAATCCCACTGACAAATTGACTTGTTGCTGATAAGTAGACAAAATTGTATATTCAACATTATTGGTGAAAACAATTATGTATTTAACTCACAGACCAATTAGAAATAAAATAAAGTGACGTACACATGATCTCAACTGAAACGAAACACTTTATGGTTAAAAAGAGTAAAGTTTTGCATGTCAAATTTAATAAACTATTTTTAATTAATTTATTAAATAACTAAAATTTAATTAAATTAAAATTTATTAAATAACTAAAATTTAATTAAATTAAAACTAAAATTTAATTAAATTTAGTACTTTACAGTAAAGGAATAAAGAAACGGAAAAGTGTATAAAAGTAATCTTTAAAACCAAACGATATTTTGAATCTAGAAGCGATTTCAATTACACACACCCGCAGCAGGTGTTCCTCACGTCAAACCTAATAACACGCAAACGATAGAAAAGCAAAGCGATAAGATTTTGCGTAAGACCGGTGAGCAGCGGAGATGCATGCAATTAGCAATATGATGCCTCCAGGCTAAGACGATCGGATAACGCGTGCCACATAGAATCACTTTTAGCAGTAAAAAACAAATTCAAGGTTATTTCATTTTACGCTCTGAAACTTATCACTGACACATTTCACGTATCTTTAAATAAAAAAGTTTGAAAATGCTACTTTAAGACTTTTATGGAGTTAAAATCTCTCATACTTCAAATAAATGCTTGCACTATCAAGGCGTATAAATCAAATTACCTGATAAATATATCCATTTGCGCTTTTCGCAGCTAAATACTTAAATTAAGATATCAGCGAAGATTTGAAATCAATGATCTGTAACTGCGTGTTCGGTGAGAATTGATTTATAAATAACAAATATATAATTTTTTTTTGGAAAGATAGGAATTTCGAATTTTTTCTCCCAAATTTGAAATGTTTTCTGTTTGTAAAGAATTTTTCAATAGTGATATAAAAATCGTCTGTATCCCAGTGTACGGTACGCTATTTTTATATAATTATACAATATACAATTAATTTAATTATATAATATAATATTATATTATTTTATAGAAATAATATAATTTTATACAATATTATATACAATTAATTAATAATTGTATATATGCGTGCCGTTGTATATATGCGTATCGTACAAGGAGCGTACCATTCACTGGGAATTAACCATAAAAATCAGTTTAGTTGGGGGGGGGGAAAGATTGAAATTGATTAACATATATTTTAACGTATCTAATGTAAAATTAAAAGGAATGAAGCGGCTATAAAACGAGAAAACTTTTGAAAGCCTCTTTGAAAAATCTATGCATCAAAAAAATAATTATTAAAATAAAATTATAATTTTTTCCCTTTTACCATATGTTTTATATTAATAATTTATAATTAATATTATAGAGGACCATAGATGAATATTTTTTAATAATGATAACATTAGACGAGAGCAACGTATCGCTTTATTTTGATAATTCCAATGTCTTGCTGCAATAAAAGGTATATGGGCTCACCGAAGTCAAGTGGTAGGACAACATTCTTTACAGCAAAAAGTCTCGGGTTCGATCTCAGTCACTATTAAAAAACAGGAAATGGGTGTAGCACTGCACCTCTATCGGGGTGGAAGCTTGGAAATTTTCCGGGTTTCTTCCCTTGTGATTAGTGGATACTACCCATTATCTATGAAAAGTCTTTCCTGAAGGTAATTACAATGGACAATGAAATGTCTTGGGTCGTTAGGCAGTCTACAGTGTGGTCTAGTTCTTGGGGTCACCATGACTCACTCTATTAGTTAAATAACTCTTTTCAGATAATAATGTTCCAGGTTCGAAACCAGTCACTATTGAGCAACGAGAGATGGATTTTTCACTTCTGCAAGCACATTTATCGGGGTGGGTTTTCCCCGATAAATGGTGGTTCACCATTGGGAGTTTTCCGTATTTCGTCTTGCGATTTAGGAATATGACCCACTATCTATGAAAAGTACTCTCATAAGGCGGTTGACATCAAAATGACTTACGACTGTCTTAGTTTGTTAAAAAGTCCCTTACCCTCTGTCAAAAATGAATAGGCTAGTGGTAGAACAGTGATCTTCAATGCAGAAATTCCTGAGTTCCAAGCCTAGACATTGGTGAACAATGGGAAATAAAAGTTGAACCTATTCCTTCTGCAGGTAAGTTTGTCGGTATTTCGGAGTTTTCCTGGTTTCTTCTTTTGCAACAAATGAATATGGTTCGTTATCCATAAAAAGTACTTCGGAAGTCAATTGGCACTATGCATAATAAAATTCCTTAAAACAGTATAGGTCCTTTAAAAAGTATAAGATGTTGTGCTTCTGCCATCTGCATGCTCAGAAGTTTTCCGGGTTTCCTCCTTTGGAGCAAATGAATAAAGACTTTTATCAGCGAAATTGTTTCCAGAAGGTTATTTATTCTGTGGATATTAAAATACCTTATGCTATACTAAAAGTGATATGCTGGTGGTTTAAAGTGACCTGCTGATATTGGAAGTAAGTGCTTGAGAAATTTCTGGGCTTTCTCTCTTGCGACATATGAATATGACCTACTATCTACGAAAATTATTTTCAGAAGGTACTGCCCGTAAAATGTTCTAATTTCTTGTAATTTTTCTCAGCTTTAAAGATACCCGCTATGTGCTATTTCGAAAATGTCATACTGTAAGCTTTCAATCGAACACGAAATTTAGCGGGCTTAGGCATTAGTACTTTTTAAAATCAAATAGAAGGTTAATGAAATACACAGTTTTGTTTATTGAGGGACAATTTAGGTATGGTGAAAAGTTTTTAATGATATGTATACTTCCTTATGGATGAGTTAAATTATTGCGATGCATTTCTAATTATTTATATTGGCTGTTGCCACTAAACACGGGCAAATACCACATAATTTTCAAATATGGTCAAGTAACGATATCAACTGAGTTAGAATCATCCTCTCCGTGTCACATCACACCAACGAAGAAACATTGGTTATTATGGAACTTTTTTATATGAATAGGCTTGTTCAGCATGATAGTCTTCAACAGGATCTGGTATCGAACCTGCAAGCTTCCGGAAACAAGAGCGACGCTTTACTTAACCAGGCTAAGGTGTTTGCACTCTTGTAAGGCTTTTCAAGTGAGTGAAGGAGAAATGCTGCCATTCTAATTTAACAAAATGATAATAAAGCAATTATGTGAATACTGTCCATCTATGTTTAAAAAAAATAAAGCTAAATAACATTTTATAGTTTATGATTACGGTGTTTTTATTGATAATTATTATCAGCATATATCTAATAAGTAAAAACATTCCAGCAGTATTAAACTTATATATAATTGACAAACCCTTATTAAATATTTTTTTTAAAAATACCTATATCCTTTTATTTGTATTTAGATTCACCTTTGTACTAAAAGCTTTATTAGTAATAATAAAAATGCGTGACCAATGATAAAATTCATTATATTTTGCTAAATTATTCTCCGGTTTTATAATACATAACATATGAAAAAATTCAGTTTATATACAAGTGCTTCTAAATAAATTTATTCGCGATATTTTTCTTACACTTTCACTATAATCCATTACTAATATCCGTCATTTCATTGAAAGGTCGGTCACTTTTCGAGTGAAAAACTTCTCCAGACAGGTTCAATGAAAATAGTTCATCAAACCAACCACCAGGTAATTTGTAAAACGATCGATTGACGTTTTATAACTTGTATCTTTAACTTCATTTTACTGTATTCAAATTAGTTTATTCTAAAAACGCTGACTTTTCTTCTTTTACATAAGGAATTCGAAATATTCACTAATGCTTTGAGCATTTGCCAACATTTCATTGTTTCAGAATGATTTGCTTTTAAAGAAAAAAAAAATTGTAATTGTAATTCTGATTAAGCAAAATTTAACCATGGAAACAGGTTCTTCAAACTTCCTTTTCTTTTCTAGTAAATGTATCAGTCACTTGCCTAATCTGGTAGTATACTTCGAGGAAACAAAATTTTATCTCGGAAATTTTATTTTCGATGAATTTATCCTAAAAGTAACCAAAACCTGCTCTATATGCAGCCAATATTACTTATTTATAGAAAATAAATTACTTTTTTCTGCCACTAATTTTAGATAGTTTGCACGAGTGTCTATTAATTTTCTATTTCAGAAAGTACATCTATACGTTAAATTTTTAAAAATGAATATAAAATTTACTTGCGATAACAATATTAATTTTTAGATTTTCTAGCTTCAGTTATTTTGTGTTCGGTAAAATCCTAGGGGAGCTCATACCCTTGGTGACAAACTGAAAAAAAAGCGCGGAACTACTTTGATATACCCCCCAAAATTAAGCGCCAAATCTGGCATTCCCTACGGACTTTTTAGGGTTATTGTTTCTTATTTTGGTGTTACCAATTTAGGTTTTTTTCAGCTTTTAGGTTTTTGCTGTTGCCAAATTTAGTATTTTCTTGTATTTTGTACCATTTTCTGAGTTTTTTTTATGTATTAATTATTTGTATTTAGCGGGAATCCATCTTGGCAAGTAAAAAAAGACGCCAAAAACAGGTATTATGGTTGGTGAGGGAAAAAAAGTCGCCAAATTTCCGATTTGGGGGGGGGGTGGTATATCAAAGTAGTTCCAAAAGCGCCAAGACAGAACAAAATGGACAAATAAGAATTCCAGAAATAGCTAAGTTTATCTTATCTAATGTATCAAAGTAGGATTACCAAGACTGGTGAAATTTATCGCCAACCAAAATTATTCGCACCAAGGGTGTGGGCTCTACTAGAATCCAACAAGTTTGATCATAAAGAAGTCTTCAAAATTTAATTTACAATATGAGAACACATGAAGCATCATCTATTATATTCCCTTCTTGATAAAGGAATATATTATTTGATAAATAAAATGTATGTTAGGTATTCTAATTGCAGCCCACCATCTCAAGCTTCATCGTTTCAATTCATGATCAAATAACGAGGACAACACATAAGCTGGCACTCTTCTATATACCTCATGCAACTACTGCACAGGAACATTGATGGGACACGGAAAATTAGCATTCTACGAAACATTTAATGTGCCAAAGGGATTTCAGCACGAGTCTTCGCTTGAATCATGTTTAAAATCCAACACATCACGAAATCATTTATATACCATTTCAAAAAGTAGGGCAATAAAAAAGTACACCTATTTAATGAAAACTCATGAATTTTTTTAATTAATCAGACTGAAAAGAAAATTATGAAAACAACATCATCATATGAATTAACCTTTTAAGTACTGAATTATTTAAAGATTTTTATATCCATGGGACGGATTTAATTTGTCGCTATATGGATTAATATGAAAAAATACAATTTATTTCGAATATACTTAATATAAAATCATTTCAAAATATATATTAAAAAAAAAATAATAGAAAACATTCAGATGACGAGTCAGACTTATCCACCATAACAGGGCCGGCGCTAGGGGTGGGCAAGCCGGGCCCCTGCCCGGGGCGGCAACCTTAGAGGGCGGCAAATTGGCCCTAAAATTAAATTTCTCAAACTTTTAAACATTTTCTCTTTCTAAAATAATTGAGTTTTGACCCATGATATACTAAACTTTTTTGTTTAAAATGAATCATATTTTTATGCATTAAGATATTTGGAATCAAACCCCTAACACCCTGTATATATACAGGGTATTTTTTAAGCATACAGCAAAAATTTGTTTCTTTTTGGTTCTACTTTAAGTTTCCTTTCTATTAAAAAGTTTTAAGGATCGGAAGCACCACGCTAAGACTTTAAATCAACATGAAACCTTTAAAAAACATATCGAAAGTCAAAAGTCTTGGATTGAATTAAATCAAAGAATACAGTACTCTAAAACGATTGACAGTCATTCATAAAGACTTATTACCGCAGAAATAAATTATTGGGGCGAGGTGCCTCTACGAATTGTTTCAACAATAAAATGCTTGCTCAAAATTGTTTAGCCCTCCGAGGTACAAGTGACAAACTTTACGATTTCGGTAACGGTAATTTTTTACAAATTATTCAATTACTTGCTCAGTGTGATCCAGTAATGGAAGAGCATATCCGCAGAGTGCTTAAAAAAGAAGCTAAAGTGCACTATCTCGGAAAAGAAATTCAAAATGAATTGATTATTCTTTTAGCTGAAAATATAACATCTCATATTATCACTGATATTAAAAAAGCTAAATATTATTCAATAATTCTAGATTGCACTCCTGATATCAGCAAGATCGAGCAAATGACAGTTTTAGTAAGGTATGTATCCATTGACAAGTCCAATCCCAAGGAGGTTTCCATTAAAATTAATGAAAGCTTTTTAGGCTTTCTTCCGGTTGAAAGATTAACTGGATATGAACTATCAGTTCTAATACTTAAAAGACTTGAAACATTGGGATTGAAATTAATGCGTTAAATCCAAGAGCATTTTACCTTCCATGTAGCAGCCACTCATTAAACTTGATAGTTAATGACGTGGCAAAAGCATCCTTCGAAGCCGCCAATTTTTTTAATATAGTCCAAAAATATATCTGTTTTTTTCCTCATCAACCTTTCGACCATATTATTAAAATATGTTTCCGGACTTACTTTGAAACCTCTAAGTGATACTCATTGGGAAAGCAGAATAGATGCATTAAAACCACTAAGGTATCAATTAGGAGTGATATACGATGCTTTACTTGCTGTTTGTAATAACTCGGAGGTAGACAACTCTATAAGAGTTGAGGCTTCTGGACTATTAAGTTGTGTTAAAGAATTTAAATTCTTATGTTGCATTGTAATTTGGTACAAAATCTTAAATTGTATCAATCCTGTAAGTAAGCTCTTGCAGACAAAAGACTATGATTTACCATCTGCTATGGAGCTCTTGAAAAATTGTAAAGATTTTTTCAAGCATCTTAGATCGGACAGAGCCTTTAGATGCTCGAGAACTCGCAGACGAAATTGACATACCAGCTAATTTTGAGCTCACCCAGCCACGTCATAGAGTTCGAAGAAGGAATGTTAATTTCGACTATGAGGCAAAAGATGATCCAATAGAAGATCCTGCTTTGAAATATAAGGCAGAATTCTATTTTTTTACATTAGATAAAGCTATCAATGCACTCGAATTCAGGTTTGATTTGATCAGTACCCACAGCAACTCTTTCCAATTTTTATACAATATTTCTGATTTAAAAGATATTCCTCAAAACGACATATAAAGTATTGTTAAAATTTATAAACAGTGTTGACTGATGGGAATTCATCCGATTTAAACGCGCTTGACTTGGCAGACGAGATAGTAGCTGTTTTGGCTTTGCTAAACAAAAAAGAAAGTCCAGTTGAGATTTTAAAATTCATATCGAACCTGCTCCTCATCTTGGTATAGTTTTAAGAATATTGCTGACTCTCCCAATAAGTGTGGCAAGTGGAGAAAGGAGTTTCTCCAAATTAAAATTAATTAAAAAATTTTTACTCTCCACAACTACCGAGGATCGACTAAACGGCTTAATTAAGCTATTGTTGTTTACAACAATAGCCGTCGAACATGACCTGGCTGAAAAAATTAATGTTAAAGAAATTATAAAACAATTTTCAGAATTAAAAGTGAGAAAAAAACACTTTTAATTTCAACTCTCTGATTAAATGTATTTTTACTATGTAATAAAGTTTTAATATTTAGTGGTTTTATAATTTGTTTTACTTTTTTTTTAATATCTGTTCTGTATTTTACAATTATGCACCAGAAATGACTCTTTCCTTTTTTCTGCGCAACCCTAATTTTAATTTAGTGCCAAAAACATATATAAATAAATTTGTATTTTTTTGCTAATCAAAACTTCAACATTGCTGATGATTGCAATTTTTTTACTCGTTTTATTTTACCATTAATCGTGGAAAGGGTTTAGGTTATCTCTTTTAATTTTTGTTATAAAGGGGCGGCATTTTACCTCTTTGCCCGGGGCGGCGAAGATGCTAGCGCCGGCCCTGACCATAATTTCGCATATGATAAGTCTACCTCGTCAAATGTACCCAAAGAGTTCAAGACTTATTTGTACTTAATCCTTTCATTATGAAGTTTCTCTTATTATGCTTCCATGAAATGGCACAGAAATAAAAAGGTCATTTATAAAATGAATGTTTACATCACAGTGCCAAGCATTAAACGGGGGATGCAATCGTGCCGCAATGCGTCTCTCCAAAGCATTCCACACATCTTCAATGGGATTGCATACCACGGGGAATACGCAGCAACTGAAACAGATGTTGATTGAGGAATGGGCACTCTTACCGCAAGAACTGCTGGACAATCTGGTGCTGAGTATGGGGAGACGGTGCGAAGCAAGCATTGCAGTAAGAGGAGGGCTTATTCCATACTAAGGAACATCTGTTTTTTATTGATCCCCTTGGATGATCTTGTACAGGGATACTGTGAGTTCAATAAAGCCTATTTTTGTTTGATTCCATACTGTATGCATTGTATTCATTTTTGTGCAACTATGCTTTCGTCATCCTTTAGGTACAAATGATGTGTCTCATGTCCCTCAGATGATTTCTCGAGGAGTTATGGCAGAAAAACCACCTGTTGCTTACGTTTTGCACACCAGTGTGTATTCATCTTCTGGTAAATTAGCTAAGGAAAATTAGTTTTAATTAAGAAAGGTTTGACTGCAGAATCTCGTGATAATAATAAATTCTTGCCGTTTTTAATGAACCAAAAGAACATAACCTACAGTAAGTGTAGCTTCTTGTTAGTCTTCGAAGTAATCACCATCGGCATCTTCTGCCAATGTGCCTCCAGTTGTGAAATCCCTTGAGTGTTTGGCGAGAGTCTTTTTCCTTGGTGAAGGATTTTCCAAGATGATTGTCCAGGGAATAGAGAAGGTGGTAATTTGATGGAGCAATCACGAACAATCGTCGTGATTAACTCATGTTGCAAGCGTTCCGATCGCAGCGAGTACAGGTCCTCAAAGAATTTTAGACTTTTTAGTAGCATCTCATAATGAAGAACTTGACGACTAGTCGACAACACACTAAGTGTAATCATCCGTGGGTGCACATGTGCTCCGCGGTGCGATATCTTGGGGTAATAAACAATGTTTGGAATGCCTGGTTGATTGTGTTTTAAGGAGCAAGGTCAAGGTCTAAAAAAGGACACAGTGCGTGAGTTTGGAGCGCTTGAGAGTGTAATAAATGACCCACTTTTCTCCACTGGTCAGCACTCGATCAAATATGAATGCGCTAAGGTGGCGAGAAAGCATAGATAAACACTCTACCACTCCTTGTTTATGGACTCTCAACAGCGTACGAGGAACCCATTTGCTCATCTTGTACGTCTTATCTAAGCAGGAAAAGCTAATTATTTTCAAATAGGAAAAATATTTTGGTAATCACATTGTAAAATTATTTATATATTTCTACTTGCCCGAATTCACATCAATCTGAGTTCTAAACTAAGTGAGATTAAAGGCCACTTAAATTTTGTGATAAAATACGTTCAAGACAATAGCAATGAAACCATATCCAAATATTATGAACATTCGAGATTAATTGACGAGACATCTCCGTTAATTAATTGTTTAAGAAATGACTGCTAAAGGTAACAAAAGATCAATATTTTCTTCAACCCAATGAGCATATTAAGTGAAGACGAGTCTGGACCCTCACGTTTTAAGTACTTTTTCATCTTATGTTTATTGTAAGTAAGTACATACTGTACTTAATTTTCTCCTATGTTGTTTTATATATCAATTTCTTGAATTCAAAATACAATTTTCACTGTATAGGCACCTTGGCTCAATTTGTTAAATCAGTGTTTTCATTAATTCAGACAACCTGG
>JAPDSC010145600.1:0-29488 GCA_026290005.1 Latrodectus geometricus
TCAAAGTTGTTCTCGATATTTGAAATAAATTTTAGCTTCTTTTTTTTTCTTTTTACCTGTATCTAAATGTTTCCCAGTTGCTACACTTTCCACGTACTTCATGTCCCTGGGGCGAAGAACGATTTATGAAACTTGTTATTTTTTTTCCAGAACATTGTCCGGAATTTCTTTCTGCCTCTACATGTGGAACAGTTATTTTCTGAAAACAGAGGATTCATATACGAAGGCTGTCACTAAGTGCACAAGAAAGCTACGAGAAAAGTTGTTGAATACTAAATCACCTAAACGCAGAAAAACTCTACTTATGACTATAAATTTTAATAAAACTCTAGGTATTTGCAGTCAAGATTTTTATTTTTCTCAGACTTAAACTCATTCAAGTACGAACAGTTTTAAAAGTGAAAATAAAAGTCCTATTTCTACTTTAAAACTAAGTACTGGAAAACTGGTTATTGAAAATATTAGAAATAAGAGTAACCTAGTGTTTGTTTTTAATAAATTTAATTATTGTTTCTAAAATTTATTTTAATTTTGGCGAAGAGTGAATTTGATTTTATTAAGTAATTTATGTTATATTATTTTATGAATAATTTAAAATTTCTAAAAACAAATATTTTTAGTTAATATTCAAAATATATTTTGAAATTTAATATATTTTTCATGATTAACTTTAAAATAAAATTTAATTATTATAAAAGTGTTTTCAATATGAATAAAATGAATGAAATATTTCATGTATTATTTAAATAATATGAGATGACAGTGAATTCATGGTCAATAGGTCATATTTTATCCTATTTTGCATTTGATTAACAATCATAAAATATTTACATTATCTTAGTTTGATTTAATAATGTTGTGAAAAATTTTAAAATATTGATTACTACTAAATATTTAAATATTGTTTGTCGATATGTTTATATTAAAAATAAGATAAAACGTTAAAATGGCAATATTTTATTTTGTTTTTATTTGTAAAATAAAACATTTTCAATATATTCGCATATTTCACCACGTTTTACTTTTTTAGAAAACAATAGAAAAATATATTTATTACGTTATTTTAAACTCATAACTATTTTAACCCTATATTGCCCTTAATTTGGAACATGATAAACATAAAATCAAATGTTTAATATTAAATCAAACAAACTAAATTATTAGTAACATAATTTTTTATAATTTCTTGTGCTTTAATTAATTATAACACAGTTAAATCATATAATATATATTTTCCTTCGTGCAACAATATCTTTTATATTTCTATCCATGTTAAAATTTAAAAAAAAAGTTAAATTATTTTTACACAGGTTACAGCTGATTCATAGAAATAAGAGAGATTTCAAAATTTAACCGCATACTTTTGTAGACTATGCAAAATAATATTTTTTTAAATCTACAAATCTCAAATACAGCTTGTAGGTTGACATTTAATGATCAAGAATTTATAAAAAGCATAATGTTAAAAAAATATTAAACAGAGTATAGTTAATAAAATTTTTTGAAAGCAAAGGTAAAGCAATATAAGGCTTAGACAAGTATTAATATAATAAAGAATTAAACAACATTGTGCAGTTAAAAAGTATAATAAAGATTATACATATTTATTGAAGACAATCTATATATGTTTCATAATTCTTGGTTATTCATAATATAGTACACCTGTTTGTTCTTCTGTTTGTTTTGATTCTTTATGACTCAGTCACTTATATTCAAAGATTTCATTCAATCATGTGGAAAAATAAAAGAAAATAGTAATTACCAGTTATAAGTGATTAAAGATAATTTTTCCCACAGAGCTGTTTCTTTTGAAAAAGTAAAGATGCGATAGGACGGAAGCCAGCCAAACAGTTTTTCAAGAAATAAAACGTAATATTCTGAATTTCAATTAGAAATAAAATATTATCAGCAAATATATGTGGAATAAAAATTGAATGTGTAACAAGATATTACCTTCAAATGTTTTGTATGTCATTGAACATTTTTTAACAATTTTATACTCGCTAAAAATTTATAATTTAAAATGCAAAACTCAAAGAATGAAAAAACAAATAAATCAAAATTCAGTTATTAATTAATAATTAATAATTAACTAGAATAAATTAATTAAAAATAAATAATTGAAAAATTATTGTATTTCAGTTTTTTTGGATTTCATCACATACAATTTTCTTTGAAAGTCAATGAATTTAAAAATAAATTCTTTCTCTTAATGTATGAAGTATTTTACTAGTTACATAAAGTGTATTTGCAGAAATTGAGCTATTCTACACATTATGTAATTTAACATATTACTTTCTTACGGCCAATCGTATTCCTTGAGAATATTACTATCTAAAATTAAAATAATTTTTTTTTATCATACTTGTATATTATTTCGTATTAATATTATACATCACATAAATATGGTTTATTATATGTCCCATAGTAAACAAGTATTAAATAATATGTTCATTTTGTATAACAGCTAGCTTTGATTGCATCTTTAGATTACTTTAAAACGTAGTGAACGATCCTTTCCTTTTTCAATAAAAGACATTAAGGAAGATTTCTGTTGAAAATCTCTTTATGGATAATTCAAATTGATTTCAGATAGTTTCAAGTTCATTTTATTGAAACTTTTTGGCAACACTTTCAATCTCCTTTCTTAAAGAGCATTTTCAGTTTGCTTTTATTTCCTTATTCTTACTTTTACTTAATTAAGTTCAACATGAGCAATATATACTAAAATTTATATTTTTCCCAATTTTTACTACATAAGCTATGAAATTTTTATTTGATGAAAGCTACAGTGAAACAATGTTAAAGTTTACAGAATGTTTTAATTAATATTTATAATGACTATTAATTATATATTTGCGCATTGAATCAAATGAAACATATACTAAATTTAAGAAAACTGACTGTGTATTGAATACTTTAATCACTCGCTGATATAATCAAAATTTGTATTGTGCATTTTGCTAATTAAGCAAGTTTTTCACTCAAAATCTGATTCAATCCAGTTTAATTGGAAATTATAATTCCAAGAAAATTAGATTTTTAGTTATTCCAAGAAAAAAAAAACGTTTTGATATTGATTTGTACTTAAATTCATGAAATAAAAACATCATTTAAGCAGTGATTACAACTATTTCTTTTCCAATGAAGAATTCATTAGTAACCTGGATACCATTAGTTTTAATATATTGACAACTTTAATAGCAATAATGCAATATGCATTTGGAAAAATGGAATCTAACTTCAAAAAGATATTTTCATCATAAAATAGAAAAGTTTTTTCTTTCTTAAAAAATAAATAAATAAACATAAATTGTTTTGTGGAACATACGTTGGAAATTAGATTTAACAAAAAGTTTCACCTGCAGAGCGTGAGCAATAAGCTTTAACTGAAAAAATAAAAACAGCATAAAATAAGCTATCAATGTGCCGGCATTTTGCATATATCGCATAGTACTCATTTCGCTTGAATTCTAGCAGAGCCCATACACTTGGTGCAAATAATTTTGGTTGGTGTTAAATTTCGCCAGACTGGATAAACTTACTTTCATACACTATATATGATAAACCCAAGTATTTCTGGAATTTTAATTTGGCAATTTTATTCTGCTTTGGAGCTCTTTCTCAGTTTGTCACCAAGGGTATGGGCTCTCCTAAGATTTTACCATCATTTCCTATTTCAATGATTCCCTAAAATTTTTTTCTTATTTATATAGGAAATTAGAATATTATATTATATAATTGGACTTAAGAAACTATGAATATGCCAACTTACTTAATTGGATTCTCATCACACATTTTTTGAAACTTAAATACAATCGATTTCAGCTTTATACTTTCAGAATTAGTCATCCGTCAGTCATCAAGTACACTACTGTCCATTAAAATTGCTACACCAGGAAGAAATGCAGACAACAAAATGATATTCATTGGACAAATATATTATACTAAAAAATAACAAGTGATTAAATTTTCAAAAATTTTGGCTGGACAGATCCTGAGAAATCAGTACCCAGAACAACCACCTCTGGCAGTAAGAACAGCAGTTATACGCCTGGGTATTGAGTCAAACAGAGATTGGATTGCATGTACAGGTACAGATGCCCATGCAGCTTGAACACGATGCCACAGTTCATTAACCGTAGTGACTGGCGTTTGGTGACGAGCCAGTCGCTCGGCAACCATTGACTAGACGTTTTCTATTGGTTAAAGATCTGGAGAACGTGCTGGCCAGGGCAACAGCCGAACATGTTCCGTATCAAGAAAGGTCCGTACAATACCGGCAACATGCGGTCGGGCATCATCCTGCTGAAACGTAGGGTTTCACATTGCTCGAATAAAGGGTAGAGCCACGGGTCGTAACACACAAGAAATGTAACGTGCACTTTTCAAAGAACCGTCAATGCGAACAAGAGGTGACCGAGACGTGTATCTAATGGCACCCCATACCATCACGCCAGGTGATGGGCCAATATGACGAAGACGAATGCACGCTGTCAATGTGCGTTAACCACGATGCCGCCAAACACGGATGCGACCATCATGATGCTGTACGCAGAACCTGGATTCATCTGAAAAGATGACGTCTCGCCATTCGTGCTCCCTGGTTCGTCGTTGATCACACCATTGAAGGCGCTCTTGTCTATGACGCAGCGTCAAGGGAAGCCGCAGCCATGGTCTCCGAGCTGAGAGTCTTCCAAACGACTTGCTGTCTTCCAAACGACCCCATTCCCTGACTCACGGCACGTGACGTGGTAGCACGATCCATTACGGCCATGCGGATAATATGCCTGTCTTCTCGGCTGCTAGTGATAGGTGGCCATTGAGATGCCGCTTGGCGTTCCGTATTACCGTCCTGAACCCATCGATTCGATATTCTGCTAACAGTCATTGGATTTCGACCGACGCGAGCAGCAATACTGCGATAAGATAAACCGCAATCCCAGTACGCTACAATTCGACTTTTATCAAAGTCATAAACGTGCTGGTATGCATTTCTCCTTCTTACAGGAGGCATCACAACAACCTTTCACCAGGCAACAACGTTCAAATGCAATTTGTGTATGAGGAACCGGCTGAACAATTTCCTCATTTAAACACAACGTAGGTGTCGCTACTGGCGCCTGCATTGTCTGAATGCTCTGAAAAGCTAATCATTTGCATATTATAGCTCCTTCTTCCTTTCGTATAAATTGCAAGTCGGTAGCATGTCGCCTTCTTGGTGTAGCAATTTTAATGTCCAGTAGTGTATTTCATTTCATTGACTTTTGGTTTCAAAGCAAAGATTTTAACAATTTTCATGAAAATGATTATTGCTAAAAATTTCTACGTCTAGTATGTAAAATCTTTCCTCTTTTTAAAACCAAAAATGTAGTTAAAATTGCAAAAGTTAAATTACCTAACACATATTGCTTTTCAAATCGAATTAAGATATACATTGAATTAAAAAAATATAAAAAGGAAAAAAAAGCACTTAAAAATTTATTATTTTCATTAAATAAAGCGAATACTTAACTAATGCTTTACTGCAACTATAACTTGTATTACAGTTACTTGTATTATACTTACTATAACTATTAACCTTAACTTTTTTGTAACTTTTAAACGTGGCTTGCTGTGCATTTCTATAGTTAGTAAAATTTTACTACCTGAGGCCCATCATAAAATATTTTTTTACATAGGATTGCACTCGTAATGGCTAGATCTGTAGTATAAATATAACTTTTCAACTTAAAATCTGAACTATTTTCTCACTATTTTTCATGTGCCCATATTCACGTGTCATACTTAACAAATTGCATCATAATTTTTTTTTTTGAAAAAAAAAGACATTCTTCTTTCACTACCTGTTTCCTTATGCTTAAATTCAGATAAATATTTTCCTGCTTATCAATGAAATAATAATTCAGCTATATTGAAAATATAATATTAGTAATTTATAAAATTAGGATATTTGTTGAAATTATATTGGTTTGGGTATTGGTGTTTAATAAAGATAAAAAGAAAATATATGTAATTTTTTGTAATTATAAAATAATCAATATTTATTAATCAAAATCATATTTTTATAAATTTTTCACTCTTTTTAACATTTGATTAATGAACTATTTATTTCACAGAACACACTTTTTAAGGTATGTACATTTATCATAAAAAAAAATCATCAAATATTTCAAAATGATTTTCATCATTAATTAACAGTTTTAAAAAAAAAAAATTGTATTCCTAATTTAGAAATATAACACACCTGGATATTTTTCACATTTTTCAATTCTGCTTTGGAATTTTAAGAAGACATGTTTATTTCAATATATTTAAGGACATTAAAGAGACAACTTTATTTTACTATTACCTCTTATTATATAACAATTATTTATATAATTAAAATATTTTAAACATTCTTAAAAAAGTATATACTTTTTTGCTAAATATAAATGTTAAAATTAAATCAACATTTACAATCTTCTCTTCCAATCGAAATAATTTTTAAATATATGGACACTTTTACAAGAACATTGCAATTTTCAATCTTTAATATGAAAACCTCTCACAGTTTTACTTTAATGACATCGTCATTAACGAAAAAAAAAGAATAAAACTAAAATTTAACACTTCTTATACTTTAATTAATTTGACTTAATCTTCACAGTAGAAAAAATAGGTGAAAGATATACTTATAAATGTGTTATGAGCTTTTATTAAGATCATATAATTATACCAGATTATTTTTTATTACTTATGTGAGTGAAATTAATAAGAATCTTGGATATAGAAATTATTAGGATTTTATCATAGTTATTTTATTAAAAATATTTATTTAAAATAAGACATTCCTTTAAGCAGATGTATTTTCATTTTTCTAACAATACTTTTTATTTGTACATAAACTTATTAAAATCAAACATATTTAAAAAAATCAGGAATATTAAAAACTATGCCCCTTTAATTACTTTTAATTTAATAATGTTGGTTTAAAGTCTTTATTATTTTACTTATTTGAAGTTAAAAATTGAGAAAATGTGTCTAATATATTAAAAATGAAATATACTTTATGTGCATCAAATATGAAATGGCCTCTTATAGGAGTGAGCTTTGCATTTTTCCCTTTGATGGAATCACTATAAAAGATATAAAATAATCTTTTTTGAGGAAAAACTATTCTAATGAATGTAATATAGAACTGAATTCTAGAACATTCAGGAATATACTTTATGCATGAAGAATTGAACAAACCATTATGATATTCCAAAAGATGGATAGTATCCTGCGTAGGATTCTGTGAGTGTTTTGCTATAGACCAGTTATGATCGAATGGTTTCCGAAATTCATATCCATAAATACGATTTTAATGACATAAAAATGCATCATTTTAAAATGCCTTCTGTAAGCAAAGAGAGTGAATAAAGATTCAAATATAACGGAAAAGTTTAATAATTTTGTATATTTTAAAATGACGAATATTCATTTTATAAGCCAAAGCTAACCTAAAAAAGTAAAGCACTATTGAAACTTATACACATGTAAAATAATTTTGATCCCTTAATTTGGCGATACAATATTTTTTTCTGTTATTTTAGACTTCAGTAATATAATAAATCAATTAGTTGTATAGACTATGAAATACACACACTCACAGCTTGTACTATAATAAAATAAAAACAAACTAACTAATTTATAGATATGAGAAACTAATTCTTTTTCAAAAAATATTCAACTTATTCATTTTTGTTTCATTTGCAATGAGAATAGCATAAGAAAATACTTTAAATGAAATCTTCCATCTGAGAAGAAAACTATTTAAAAAGAATATAAATTTTTAAAAGTATTTAATTGTTTAAATATATGAAATATAGCTTGTAAATATTTAAATTTAACAAGCAATTTGGCAGCTTTTAATTGCTGTTAATATTTCCATTAACAAATATTTTTAACATTTATATTTTAGATAACCCTTATGATCACACAAAAATAAAAACTTTTTTGTTTAGTGGAAATAATTTTCATAAAACATCTTTTACATGATATAGCGTATTTGTCTTCAATTGATGAAAGAATATATTTCTCGGGTAACATAATTTTAATATCGGCTGTCAAATATAAAGCTCCAACCCCATCTACTATTTTTTCTGTGTGAATATATCAAAAGTCAGTGTCTTCTGTATAATATTTGAATTAAAATGTTTTGATTTATGTAACCAAAATATGGTTATGTATCGTGATTTTTAAATTAATTCATAACAGAGATTTACACTGCTGGCCAAACAACATAAATGCAACACCCTGAAGAAAGCATGCAAATACCATGAAGTTTATAACATGCATTAGCACAAGTGAGATTCGTAGATCATAAATGATTAGAATTTCAGCTCAGATGTTCATCGCGTGTGCGTGTGGTAACACTTCAAAGCACTATTAAAGTTTGGAGATTTTGATGATTTCAAATTCAGCAATGTGTTTTTCTAGTGGATTTTTTATTTTTATTTTTTTGCAAATGATCAATTATGCCTCTTGAAAACAAGGATCATTCTTTCATTAAATAGGAAAATTAGTGGCCTACCGATATTGTGGATTATCTTTTATCTTTCATGGAAATTGGTGGTCGTGTTGGACTAAACCAAACAACTGTAATCCTGACATATGATCGTTCAATGCAGGAGGGTACGACGGACCGACTTGTTCGATCGCATTCACCTCAGTGCACCACTTCAACTAATGGCAGGCAAATTGTTTGCATGTCAGTGACGGATCGCTCAGCCACATCACGAAGCATAGTACATCCCATTCAGTCTGTAATGCATTATCCAGTGTCTGCTCGTACCATTCGACACCATTTATAACTGAGTGATGAAAATGCAAGACGTCCATTGCTTTGTCAACGATTGGCCCAGATTATATCCCTAGCTGCTAAACCAAATGAACTTTGGAAACGTAAGGTAGCTGTTTTGTCTGCCGTGGTCTCACTGAATCCATAGCGTGGGGTGTGGTAGCCGTGATCTCTGACAATGGTGGCTATTCTGGCTACTAATTTTGGCAAGAATTTAAATCTTGCATATATTACATTAAAAATTAAACAAAACGCAATTGTATTAAATATCTCAACCTGAAAACAAGTAAATTCAAAAGCAAAGAATCATAACATAATACTTGCATATAATAATTTGTAAGCCATCAACCAGATAACAAATATGTAGTTATGGATAGTGAAATCATTTATAAATAATAAAAATATTAAGCATTTGTAATAAAGGAAAAATGATATCGAATTTGAAATATCCCTAGATAAATGATGCTACTTCTGCAACTTTATTAAGAGTGATATAGGGAAAATTTAAGAAATGCGATTTGAGTAGAATACTTTATAAAAAACAACTAATATTTTTAGTATTTACGTATAATTAAAATAAAAAGTTGTATAAAAAATTATTTTAGAGAAGTAATTTAAACCATTTATAAGATAGATTCAAATGTAATTAAGAAATCAAAAAGGATCAACTATAAGATGAGAAAAATATAATAAAAAATGGCAGGAAAAGCTACAAAAATGTGTTATTTAAAATAACAAATTAAAGCGAAATGTTAGAAGGATAATTTAAATACATTTAACGAACACGATAAATAAAAATTACTGAATCAAGGTAAAAATATTTTGAAACAAAATTCTTTTGTCAGCAATAAAACAAAATTTATATATGTTATATTTTGCATTTTATCTGTCCAAAATATTTTTTTAATTAGAAGGAAATATTAGTTTATTACACATCCACTCTTTAATATGCTCGTGAATAAATGTAACGTGAATAAATAACTGGTAACGTGAATAAATAACTGGCAATGATAAGATTGCTATAGTTGGTTATTAATTTATAATAAATATTAATTGATAGGTTATATTATTTGTTACAATCAAATATGGTATTACACCATATTTGATACACCTTACACCATTATACTGTCTGCACTAAATTTACATTCGGCAAAATGCAGTCAGTAAAGAAAAGTTCGTTAAACCATAACGAGTGCCATCCGACTGCCAGACTGTAGAGCGAGATTCATCATGCCACAGTACAGTTTTCCACATATACACTGTCCAATGACTGTGAGATCTGCATCATTGCATTCGATGATTTGCATTCCTGGAGGGATGTTTGGTTTGTGAGTGGCTGTATGATTATGGAATAAGAAGTTGCTTAACTCTCCATGAATATCGCTGCTAACAGAAAGAACACATGATGAATTTTGAACTCTCGAGAATTTTAACTTAACAAGGACTTGTGATTTTGTTTCATACCCATTTCAGAATTCTCCAACTGCTTTCACTAAAATTTTTCTTCATACTATTCTTTTGCTGTTCCTCGGCCTTGACCTTTCCATTTTCAAATTACATCACTCATAATGAATTTAGGAATCTGTAAAATATCCCTAATCTCGCGAATTGATTTTCCAAAAATGTGGCATCCAGGGATACTACCACGATAAAACTCACTAAATTCCTTTGACTTATTCCTTACCTCTCAAACGCATAAATACAGCCTGCTATAACTACTAGCAATGCGTTTATAAATTTCGATTACACACCTAATTGGATCACCCACGAGAAGCATTTTTAAGGACTTCTTGGATACTTTTGACCGTATATGTTTTATAGATTAATATTAATTCGATACATATTGATTGAATACTTATGATTGTAATTTAAAAAAAATATTAGTATTATTCTAATTTTCTCCCAAAATGCACAGAAAATAAATGAAATTACTTAAATTTATTATTATAAATAAGAGGATATTCTCTATAAGTTAATATTTGTAAAATCATTGTTCTTTCCACAGCTTGCCACTAGATGTATACTAACTTATGAAATGTTTATGAAATTATGTCACGAACTGACTGCCATAATTATAAAATCTAAAGCTGATTTTAAGAAATTAAATTTAAAAAAAAACACCACACACATATAAATTCTGTGGCCCCAAAACTAAAGCTAATTTTAAAAAATGAAAATAAGTGAATGCTTAAGAATTCTGTGACAATATGTTGAATTAAAAATGTTTGCAATATTTAGAAGAACTTTTAGATCATTGTAAAATAATTTTTTCTGATGAATAATCACTATGTTAATAGAAATTATCAGATTCTTAAACTACATACATGATTGGTTGATTATGTATAAAACAGTGCTGATATATTTTCTAATGTAAATATATCTTTAAAAAAATTGGAAAGATTTAATAATAACTAGTAACGGAATGCAAAATAATATTGGCATCACAAGTACTAGACCTATATTTGCAACCAACCAAATATAATATTTATGCTCAATATATACTTTACTTGTATTTTATTGTGTTTATAAAAAGAAAAACTTTTTAATGTAAAACAATTTAGTCAATAAATCTAAGGGATTTCAGAGTTAATATTGCTTAGAGCCTGTAAAATGAAATTCTGAGTAACATAAAATATACTAATTTGTATTTTACTTATTCATGCTTAGGGAAATAATATACAGTTTTTTTTAATGCTCATCATATAAACTTCTTTGTTTACAACATACTCACCATAAAAAGAAAATAATGATGATGATGGAAATTTCTCACTTCTAAATTTGATTTTTCTCTTAAAGTCTATTCTTATTTTCTAAAAGTTTGGCACGTTCTAATTTCCAAGATTTTTTATATTTTTTCCTCTAATGAAGCATGTCTTAAAAAATTGTTGATACTGATTTTCTTTAATTTTGGAAGCAATGTCCCAAGTTTATGTGTGTTTTCTAACATTCAATGTAGACAACTGAATTATTCTTGGTACCAGATACATTTAGGAAGATTCTATTAACAATCTTTTCTTATTGCATTTTTACAGTGCTTTTTCAGACAGTTTTACACAGATTTTAATTGAAACTGTGTTTAATAATGAACATTCAAAAGTTTAATCTTAGTGGTTTCGTAATTAATCATCCTAAACAAGTTAAAATTTAAATTTTCGTTTATAGAAAAATATTTATATCATGGAGGTTTAAATTTCTATCAAATTTTCTTCCTCCAAACATCATCAAAATTTAAAATAAACATAAAAAAAATGTATGTCTCATTTATTAAATTTTCACACGAGAATAACAAATATACATTTTTAATGAGCAAATATTTGTATTTGTAGCATCGCATTAAGCATGTGTAAGCATACATTATCTGAAAATGTAATAACTGTAAAGCAGCAGTACCTTCAGTTATATATACAACCATTAAACTGGATTCATATAAAAACTATCAAAGAAATATTGCATGCAATGATAAATAAATTTTACAAATTGTAGCTCTGTGCAAACAATGTGTAGTGAAATGTGCTAAACACAGTCCTATCATTTGTTTGACAATTATTCCCATAAACACATGTGTCGAAGTGAACATTAGTAAGATCTCCAATAATTTTTCATTTATATCCCATTAATACGACACACTTCATAAAGTTTCATCTTAAAACAAAATACTTAATAAATGCTTAATTGTATTGCAAATAATTTTTGGTTTCTTAGAATATCCGTTATGAGATATCAAGTGATAGTATGGCACTTTACTTTTAATTTTATCTATTTTTCTGCTTAAGAATTAACTCAGAGCATTTGTTTCTAATTTCTCTTCTTATTTTAGTTAGTGCATGATTTCATAGAGCCACCCAACCTGTCTAGTGGTTAGCGTAACTGACTACGGATGGGTAGGACCTGGGTTCAAATCCCGGCTTGGACATGGATGTACTTTTTCTTTCTCTATGTGTTTCTTAGCCTTTCCTCAGACGATGAATGAATGTGGTCAGCCCTATAAACGGGTTTGTGGTGGTGTGGAGTAGGGAATGCTACTCGTACCTCCATGACTTGGTTCACAGGTGCCCACCAGATAACGATAAAATGAGTAGCAGTTTCCGGCCTTGCTGTGGCAAATGGGCTAATATTCTTACTTGCTCAAGGGTGCCCGCTATTAGAAATTAAAAAAAAATGGTTTCATAGATCGTTTCGTTTATTAGCTAACCAGATAGGCCCCATTCTTGCTATAAATATTTAAAGAACATAACTCAATTGTTTTCACTACGGTATCTTATATTGTGGAGTTTATAATAAGTGACGATAGTGTACTTATTGTAAACCCCTACATTAAATACCTTCAATTATGTGCTTCTTGTTATCCCATAAAGTGAAATAATAATATTTACTGAACATTGAAAATAAAAAATAAACATTTTAAATTTTATTTTTCAAAGAAATCTATTATATTCCATTAAATAACTTACGCTAACTTTGAAATATTTTGATTAGGAAAAAAATCATGAAAGCAAAAGTAATTAATGTATCTTTATATTAAAAATTGTACAATAATTACTAATTGTGTTTGTTTATTGCCATCTTAAATTACAAGGAAACATTTTGTAATTAACTAAAAATGTAATTTTAATAAACAAGAACAAACTAATGAAAAACTTTCCTTGTTTTCATACTATTCTACTTACATACTTCATGCAATAGCGCTATTTCATACTAGCGTGATTTTCTTACTACAAAATATATTAATTTTACTCAATTCAATAACCTTTTTAATTGGAAATTATAATCATTATAGCAAATTAAATAAAAAAGTGTTTTCTTTATTTTCCACGTTTTAAAATAATAGATCCTTTTTTTATTATTTTTTGTCCTAACTTTCATAGAGCTAATTTAATATATTTAAATACTAATAAGTAAGATAATGATAAAAATATATTTATTACTATAAATTTTATTTAAAATGTAGGAATCAAAAGATAGAGTAACAGATGATTCTTTTTTACTTTTTTACATGAAGCATACTTTTATTGAAAAATTCTCTCAGTATATGAGTTTATTTACTTCTAATTTATCATAATTACTTTTATTAAAATATTTTCGCTTAAATTTTTATTAAATAGGTAATAAACATTTCAAATATTTATATTGAATTTCATTTAATTAAACTATTATAATTAAATAATAATGTTCCCCTAAAGAATAAAATAAATGAAATGGAATAATCAAACAGGTTCGTATCAGTAAATTTATAGCTCAAAATATTTTTAAAAGTGTCCATAGTCAAGTTTAAAAAGAAGAAAGATTTTGCAGAGTCCGAAAATGTGGACAATACAACAATAGAGAAACGTAAATACAACAATAGAAAAATGTAATGGTAAAAACAAACATAAGAACACACATGCTTAACAGAAACCTGTATCACAAATAAGTAGAATTATTATCGATACAGTGCCATGATGACCAATTCATCAAGTAACAATTAACATTATAAGAAAAATATTTAAGCAATGCTTGATTTTTTGTCAAGAAATAATTTTTAACATTGGTATCAACATATTAGCCTTGAATTTCTTAAAACGCAAGTAAGTTTCAGGTTTAGTTCCAGAAACAAAAATATTTTCATTTTTTTTTTCAACTTGGTAAAAAATGTTTTTTTTTTCTTGAAAATAAGTAACCTACGATTATTTATTTATAATACTTTCATTCAAATGTTTTGATGCAACTGTAAAAAATATGTACATAACAAACGATCATAAAAAAAGCAAAATATTTTAAAATAGGTTACATTGATTTAGTAATAATAAAAATGTTTTAATATTAAAAGAGTAAGTAAATATTGTTTTATTATTTTTTACAGAATAAAAATGTTTTAAATTAAAATTTATTTTAGCATAAACTTACAAATTTGTTTACACGTTTATTAAATTATTTCTATGATTATATACTTATTAATTTTTTGAATATAATAATTGTATAATAAATTTATTTTTTATACTAAAGAAAAAAATTAAACATTAAATACAGTAATTTTACATGTTGATACATACTTTCTTAGAAAGTCCATTTATTTTATAAAACTCGATTTTATAAAACTCTTTATATAATCAATTATAATTTTCACTTAAAATGCCTAAAAAAGCATATTTATCACTCCGTCTATCTTACATTTTAATAATAAAATGTCATACAATAAGATCATGAACAAATTAAATAACTCTACAGTTAATATGATAATTAAGTTGCAAAATATACTATTTTAATTTGTAAGGAAGCTAACCAAATATTGTAGTTACTTTTGTATTATATATATATATATTTTATAATATACTATTCTATATAAGATAAATTTAGTATTTTACCCTTAAAATAACATTCTTATATGAAAATTTTTATTTTAAAGCCCTTATAAAAGAAAATGTCCTTAAATATTTTTAATAATGAATTTATTTTTTAAATTATCATATAAAATATAAATTTCAAAATTATTTTTCAACATTTATTGTTCAGAAAAACTTTTATGGAAAATATTTGCTTTTTAAAAACAAATTACATCAGTTGTCGTCAGACGGATTCAGGAACACATTAATAAATATTTTTCCCTTAAAGAAACGTTCTATTTCAACTTTGATAATGTTCATCAATCAAATTTGATGTAGACCATTTAAATAGAATCCAGAAATGTCAAATTTTCCATTTTAAAAATAAAATGTAAAATTTGACGTTTCTGGATTCTATTTAATAATGGATTCTAATAACACGAATGAAAAAGATTCAAGTAAAATATACATTTATTTTATTTAAAAGGAACACCTAAATTATGTTGGAAAAATACATGATAGGAATGCATAAATGGAAATCCCTTAAATTGTATTAATGATACAATTGTAAATTATCCCTGAAGTGATATCTTATCTAATCTAGTTGTCTTTTTTCCATAACATCTATAATCATATATCAAGTTAGTATTTCCAGAAAGAAAATACATGGATGATAAGAGTTCCCTGAAAAATTTATTAAGTTTCATAAGCAATCATTTTGCACTTTTATAATGATGCACAATTTTTATGAGAAAGTTTTGATTTAATCTAAAACAATTATTTTCCATTTATCATTCAGATATCATATGTTCTAGTGATAGATGTAACTGGAAATAAAATATAGCATTTGCAAATGATGCTTTCTGATAATGAATTATTATTATTGAAAGCATATTGAAAAGAAAAATGTAAGGAAAGGATATAAACAAAAATGTGATGAGAACCTACTTTTATTACTTCCAATGTGATTTTTAAATCTAACTAAAAAATGTATAAATATATTAAAATACAGATTAATATTTAAATCTGGTAATATTTGTAGCTGATGAGATTCGGTTAAATAAGCTTGTTGATTTAAATTTTCTATTTTTAAGAACGTATTTAATATTTAACAGAATAGTAATTTCTTAAAAATATATTAGGCCATGGTGGCCTGATTGGTTAGATCATAGTTCTCGTTACCGAAAGGTGGTGAGTTCAAATCCCGGCAAAACCATTGTGTTCAGTAATGGTGACTGGGGCACGTAAAATATGTCGGGTCGCAATGTCCTCTATGTTTTCATTACAAACTAATACCCCTGGAGGTGGTTGGAGCTAGAATTTGGGTCTTCACTGGTTTCAATCTCTAAATTGGAAGATCCAGATGGTGATGCCATCTATGAGCCAAAATTCATACTTCCACCTTCGTATGAAGATGCTCTATTCAAAAACGGAAGACGCCCTCTCTCTGACTTCATTCGCCTAGTCTCTATAAGGGCGGGCTTGGCGTTGCCAAGTTCATCAGAAACAACAACAACATAATTACTACAGATATCAAGCATAACTTTAAGACTGACATAAAATTATTCCATTTGACATTAGGTACTTTGATGTACCTACAGTTACAGGCAATAATTTTATGTATCTTTTAGGTAAATTTAGTTACATTTACCAAAAAAAAATGTTTATTTAATGTTGTAATTTTTCAAGAGTTAGATGTGCAAAATTCTGAATAACTATCTACTAGCAATGGTAGTGTCACCCTTTAAAAAGGTCTTATTTTTTTATCCAATTCTATGATGAATGAAGATATATAGATTTGGTTTTTGTTATGAGCGTCATTAGTGAGTTCTTGAATGCTTTCTGGGTTTCTTCTCTTGATTACTTTAAAATTTCTGTGTATATATATGAATGAAGACTAAATTATCTCATAAATGTCAAGCAGTCATATTTGTCAGTTTGTCCTTCACTTCATTAAGTATGAAATCATAAAGATTAAGAAGGCTGAATTTGGTATTGGAAACATGATATTTTCTTCATTTTTAATACAGAAATTCGAAACATTTAATTTAATTGATTACTGTAAAACTGTAAATATTTGGATCAGAAAATATCCTTCTAAAAATCCTTCAGTACTTTAATAATAAAAATATAACCATTTGTATATAGTTCGTGTTTATCAAATATTTTATTTTCATTTTTTGAATGAAAAAATGCATTTTTATTTAAAAATAGCAAAATACATTAATTATATATTATTTAAAAATGTATTACTTTTATTAATATAATAGTTTATACGAAGGAATTAAATAAATTATTTTACTTCTTCATATAAATTATATTTTACAGATGATTCTTGAACATTGGTTTGTAAAGTACATTGGAAATGGAAAAGAATAATTGTTTTACATTTATATGACATGATAAGCAGGGAAAAAAATTTTCAACGAAATTGAAAACATTTTCTTTTATAATTTGTACTCACATATATTCATATTTTATTTAAATTATTTCAATAAAATATTTACAATGCATATAATCTGAACATTTCTATTTAGTGGAACTTCAATTTTAACTTTTAAATCCATTAAATTTAAATCACAATATTCTTAATATAATACGTATTATAATAATTTAAAAACTTATGCATTTCTTTTCATTTCAATAATAGAATTTATTAAATATTTGAATTATTTTAAGGGGATTTTACAGTAAAATTTTTGAGAATTATAAACGCTTACAATTAATAAAATTAATTTAAATCCTAGAAACTATCATGCTAATTACATCAATGAAGTGTAGTTTACATCCTTTTACAAGTTCATTATAGGGTCATATCTTTAAAACAACATCATTATTTTAACACCATTCATCATTTTAACTCACTTCTGTTCATTAGCCGTGAACGAAATGATACATTGAAATGGGAACATTGTAGATCAATTTACATTCTAATGAATTTGTTGACATGCATTAATTGATCACTTTAAATGTGTGCATACTCTGTGCCATAAACATGAGTATTTACTTAACATAAAATCATTTTTGAAGGTAATGATGATAGAAATATATTATTAATAACTATTTACGCAATAAATTATTAAGTCTCAATTGTTTATAAAACTAAATTCAGAAAAACAATAAATTATATTATTCGAAAAAAACCAACTTTTTAATTAAAGAAGTTTAAATTTTTAATATAGAGATTAAGTGTGTGCTGATGTATTAAAGTAATTCTTTCCAACACCTTTATCTAATGTGCCATTTAGTATTCCTTATTATTATATTTAAAATTGCATAGAAGCATTTAGTGTTTTACTTAGTTTAGAAAATTTCTATTTTTATGTATTTTCTATTAGATATGAAATGTACTTAATTGCTTACGTAAAACTGCATAAAAATAAAATATGAAAATTTTATTAAGATATTTGTAATAAAGATGATTTTTATCTTCTTGTTTTCAGTTCCAAGTTAGATAAATTAATTTCATTGCAAAATACTAAAAAATTACGTAAATTATTAAATTTTCTCACTTAATGCGCACTGATCCTTCTAAAAAATCTCTATTCATTTAATAAGGTAGGAAAAGTGTTTCTTTCTTGGCTTCTAACATATGAAATTCCCTATTTTCCAGCCCCTTAAGATCATTAACTTATTTACACAAGAACGTATCTTGAGGGGTATAGAATTATCTCTTCCTTATCTAGAAAGGAACTTTTGATGTATTAATCATGGCTAGAGCCATTGATTCTGCTGCTTTTGAAAATCTGGTATTATCGATAAGAATTCCAATAAAACCTGCAGTAGTGAATAATTTAGAGGAAGATAACATAATATTTCAATCACTTAAGGCTTTTGATGGCTTCTAACCATAAATCATAAATGTTACAAAAAATTTAAGTATAATACTTTTTCATTATGAAAATTTTTTCATTGTTCAGATAACCATAAATAAGTTAAATTCTTTATTTTGCTAGATAAAAATAACTATTTATTTTCCATATAAAATAATGTTAAAACTGTAATTAATTTGCTTAGTTTATAACAAAATGTGAAACTGCTCTGAGCATATTTGTAGACACAAACGAAATAATTATTTTAACAAAATTTTCAATTTGAATACATAATAATATATTAAACATACAATATCATTTGATAAGGATAAATAAAAATATATTACTCTCGAAAATGTTTCATTGTTGAAGAATAGTAATATGTGAAAGATAATGTTTTTAATAGTTTCATATTCCATTGCATTAGTTACATTTAAAAAAATTTAAAACATATATTAATATTTAAAAAGAAAGCATATGGTAATTTTAATCCAGTATAATGAATTATCAAATAATTAAAAGCAATGGTAAACATTTTTCTATCATTTGTCATTCAGCGTTTAATTAGAAAATTCTATTGATAATTTGATGTATTTTCTTGATACCAAAATGAAATTTGCATAGTCTCTAAGTTCCACACTGAGATAATACTTGAAGAAAGCAGAAATGTGATAGACATTTCCATTGTTGTCCAAAACTGATTCAAAATATCTACTGCAATCTCCAGTTTTGTAAGATTAATCAAAACATTAATCCACAGTAAATATAAGTATTGTTAACCATAATTTGGCTGAGACATTGTGATTAGTTTTAAGTACAGCAGGGTGGAATCTCCGGAAATAGTTGTTGAATATATTTTTGAAAATCGATTATATATATTTTGTGCATGTCTTCTAGACGATTTTTTTCAAAAGACAAAATTTTCGGTGATAGTACATTTGCAGAATCAGTTATAACACTGCAGTATGTATTTTATTTTAATAACATTTCAATTTCCATCTTGCGGTTTTATAACCAAAATTAAGAAAATAATTTAACATAAAGTGTGTTATTTGAAACAGCATCTTAAACAATGCAAAAGTAGTGTAATGTTTAAAGAATAATTTTTCTCAGAGTAATTTATTTAATTAACTTTAGTAATATATCATTCTCTTTTTATGCTTGCTATTTTTTATTCATTACCATATTATTTATTTTTGTGTAATAACAGAATATTTCAATCATAATATTTTTTTACATTTTATACCAACACCATGCTTAGATATGTCACGAATAATAAGTCTGAAATCATTTGTAATGCATACATCGATTTCACTTGCAGCTTGAAAAGGTCTAATAATCAATGTTTAATTTAATACAAACCTAGCAAGGAATGCACCTTTTGGGAAGAGTTTATACAGGCTGTAGGTCATATTAATGTCTTGTAAAAAGAAATTTGTAAAGTTTTAAATATACTTTCCATATTGCACAATTTCACAATTGATACATCAACCTTCCCTTGTTAACAGTAGTTTCAATAGTTATTTAAAATAGTAGAAATCTTGACTTTTCTCTCACAACCAAGATGAGAAGAATCATGTTTGGCTATAAATAATAAATTAATGACACTTTACTAAGAATTGAGTACTAGTAACGAGAACACATGCTTGATAAGAAGTTTGGCTTCATTTTGCGTTACCCACAAAACCGAGCAATATTAAAGCACTTTTGAGTTCTTCTGATAATTCAAGTTTAAATGATATATGTAAAATACTTGCTAATATCTTCTATAATTTATTCTATATTTTCATTCATAATTATAGAGTGAATAAAAAGCTGTTTATAATTGTTACTATCCACCGGTATGGCAAACCGGTAGTTTGCTGATATTGCAGGTCAATTACTTGTAAGAGTATCTCTATTTTAATCAGGCCTTAGTTTGAATTAATTTTTCTGATAAATAGTTATTGATGAATATCGAACTGAAAAATAAAAAATTGGGATATTTAGCCATAAAAATTAATAAAATACCAGGAATGCTTTTCAATGATATGCAATATATTAGTTTGGGGAAAAAGAAATCCATTTTTTTACGTGAACTTTTTGTAACTTCTTTCAGATTCGCTTTGTAAAAAGATTTAAAACAGTTTTCGTGTATATTTTTAGGTCTTGTGTGAAGCTATGACTGCTGACATGCTGCCAAGTTTGATAATTTTTGATACTTTATAGACATTCTCATCGATGTTGTATCCATGTGAGGTGCATCTTTAGCATCCAAATACCCAAACGGAATCGACGAAACCAAAATTGTGCGTAACTGGTTGTTACAGTCATATATAGGACGATAAACACCTTTCACAATTTTAGCCACCTGGTTAGGATTTTCGCCATTATAAAAGAAAAACCAAAATAAATTGAATTTTCTGTTTGTTGTCTTCTATTTTTAAAACCTTGTACTCATAACTGAATTAATCAAACAAAAAACCGCTAGAGAACATTTTAGTGTCAAAAGTCACTTTTCCAATGAGCATAAATTTGAAATTGTTTGATAGATACCTAACGAAATAGTGATCACTACAGACGTCTACCGAAGAAATAATGGATAACTTTTTCCCCAAACTAATATTTTTCAATATTATTTTATTTATAAAAAATACCAACATATATCTATTATATTAAAACCCCATTTACTACTCAAATTTCTTCTTCATTCCTCATTTAAATATAGCTTCAAAACAAAAAAATAAACATTCATAAAGTTAGAACTAAATTACAGAATAGAAAAAAACATATTAAAAAATAAAGAAAACAAAGTGAAAAATTGATATTCGCATGGTATGATTTTAGTCATCTAACTTAACAGATACATTTATATAATCTAGAATATGCAATTAGAAACTTATATGTGTTAAATGATAATTTTTATATTTGCATTTTTGTAACACACTATGTAGAATTGCAGTAAACTCATTTAAAGTTATAAATAAGCAAACTATATAAATTTGTTAATTTATCAAAACATTTAAAAAAGTGTATATAATTTATGAAATTATTATTTCAAATATTTGTAAATCATGATCAGATATCAAACATTTCAAAATGAAAATTCATTAATTTATTTTGGATTTAAATTAAAAAATATTCTTGATTTTAAGAAATTTTATCAAATTTTTCAACATGAAAACAATATGCAAAAATTGACAGGCAATGTCATACATATGTATATTTTCATATTAACATTTTAGCAATATGTTATGGAATATTTATATCTATTATTTCGCCTTCTAAGGATGTTTCATTACATTGCCTAAAAGTTAAATTTTGCTTGACATTAAATAAATAAATAAAAATGCTAATATTTCATATTTCAATAATGAAGTATTATCAATTGTATTTATTTAAAACTATTTGTTTTGTATGTAAGCAATAACATGAAGACGCAACTTCTATTATATTATAGAACTCCATGAAACATAAAAAACATTACTATTTATGAAAGACATATTTCAACACTTTTCGATTCATGTTTCACGCTGCTTTCATAGGATGGGAAAAATATTGGATTTCGAATTTTATGATAGTCCAAGAAATGGTCAACTTATTATCATGAGAACATGAATTATAACACCTTTCAATGCTGCATGAACAAGAAGTGTGCCAATGTTGTTATTTCTTACTTCTCTATTGTAATATCGATAAATTATCAACGATATTTTTGGTATATACTTTAAAATACCAATTCTTTTCGTGTTACATTTGCTCATAAATGTGTCTAAAATTTTTATTTATGTAATATGCTAGATGGTTTCTTTTATGGGATTGATAATAAACTGCAGACATTAAAGGATAAATTTCTTATTTACTCTTTTAGGCTCTAATTTATTTAATCAAATAGTAAAATTAAGATAGGCTTACCCCTTTCTACAGAACTACTATTTAATAAATTATTTTATCATAAGCAACTGCAATAAAATTGAATATAATATTCAAAAAGTAATGAATAATGACAATAATCAAAAATTAAGAAACAATAATAGATGCATGCATGATAAAATTAATATTTACATCGAAAAAGTGGATTCATTATGCCTTTTTTATAAATAAGAATGTACATTACAACTATTAGACATTTGCATCGATATAAATCTAAAATGTATTTTAAGATTTGGAATTTAAAATGAATATTATTATAATGAGATTCTTCAAAAATAAAGGAATTTTTATTGTTTGATTAAATAATTTGGATTCAAATATTTATTCAATTGAAAAATTAGGTGGAAAAAGTAAATTTATTAATTTTATTAATTACTTAAGATTTTTATATGAAAAGAGTCTTAATTTTTTAATGCAATTATTTATTTACACTGTAAAATTGAACTTATTTATTTATCTAGATATAGAGCAGACATACCAAACTTCCCTAATTCACAAACTATTTTTAAGATAATAATAAATAAGTCATATATAATCGTTCACATTTGAGTAAAATAACAAAATACTGTAATTAATGTATTGATGATATTTTATATTTGTTTTCTTATAAATTCTTATTATCTACTTGAGCGGATTTTAAAATTTCCTAAGATCTAATTTTATAAAAATGTAAAATGAGTGGAATTTGAAATATGAATTTATATTTTTAATATATTTATAAGTAAACTATCTTACTCTTTATATTTAATACCATATTAATCTCTAATTAGAGATAAATATAATAATTATTTATTCATTTCTAATTAGATAATAATAATATTGTAAAATACTAACGATTCCATATGCACTCATAGCATTATGGCAAAACTTAAGTAATTTTCTTTCAAGAAAATTATTTTGAAAATAAAATTTAGTAATTGTCGATCTTGATTTAAGTACCAAAACATTTTGAATCTTTAGATTTTTTTTTGCATTTTTAAGAGACATTAAATCTTTAAAAGTGAAGAAATATATTATTTTAAATAATAATATTCTATTTAGTACAATTTAATATTTTATAGAAATACTAATATTTAATTTAACCTTCTTTTAAATATTTCTCTATTTGTTAAAAAATTGTATGTGATAAAGAACCATTAAGTATTGATATATTAGAGTTTTTGAAAAGTATATTAATTTTCAGAAAAAACATATTTTTCATGTCGCTTGATTATCTATATATAAAAAATGAATTATAAAATTGGCACAATGTAACAATTTTACGTATTTTACAGTATTCACTTTTTTTTTTTGGATAACGTAATATTTCATATAGAGAAATTGTGTATATGTGTGTTCAATGTCTGGCTTTAATAGTTACTTTTTAAATACAATTTTTAAAAATTAAGTATCACCAATAGTTGCATGTAATAGTAAATTAATGATATTTCAATTTCAACACACAAAAGTATCGAGAAAAGCATATTTTTTATAGATTTTTTATAGATTTCGTCAACTTTATAGCCCTACATAAAATTTTATAGAGGGAAAATAATTCTAAGTATAGAAAAATAAAATATATTTTATGCCAATTATTAAATAACTGTTATTAAATAACAGTTATTTAATCAGTTATTAAATAACTGCAGCTTTTATTATAGTATTTTTAATGGATTCTTTTTTTTTATAAAAAATTGGTATGGCTTGTTATCTTGATTACACTAACTTATTCATTACATAGTAATTTTAGTTATAATTCTAGCCAACTGCTACAATGCATAAAGGGTTATTATAATTTTTGGTATTACATTGATATTCTTTTTTATTATTATACAGAACAGCTTTTACATATTATGATAAAATATTAAATTGTTATTTAATAACTGCTTTCTTACTCACAATAACGTATATCCTGATATTTTATATGGATAACATTCAGTAAAATTGGCATTAAGGTTTTTTTGCCTACTCTGATATTGTAAAAACTTAAAATCTATAAGTAGACATTATGCATAGAAGGACATTTATGCAGATTTTTACATGTTACTTTACTACTGTTTAGAAGTTACACATTAAAATTTCTTAGCACGACTATAAATCTATAAGTTTTTCCTTTTTTTCTTTTTGTCTACTTTTTAACTTTGCTTTAAAGAATAAAAGAACGAGTAATTTTGTACAAGTTTTAGTACTTAGAATTAAAACTGAAAAATACTGAGATAGAGGAATAAATAATTTTCATAATGAGAAAAATGAGAAGAGTAGTTTCTCAATACTATGGTTGGAGAGTAAAATTTATAACATTTGAATAAGTTATATATTATATATAAAATTTATATATGCTTTGAAATGTTATAAAATTTCTATAATTTTTATTATTTTGTCGCGTGTTGTCTACACATTTTACATTAAAAAGACTAGCAAAAAATTCAAATTCAAATTAATTTCATTAAATGGAATTACGATTAAAGAACAATGACAATTAAAAAAATGCATAATTATTTCAATATAATTTTGTTTTCAATTAAATTTGTCATCATATTTATCACAGCTCTCATTTAATTTAAAACATAAAACTATAATTTCCTAAATTATCCTTAAATTTTTGCTTATACTATAAATTTTATAATCATAATGCAGCAATTTTGTTCACAATATTTTAAATATTTTTATCAGACTATGCTCTTTCATACATTTAACGGGAATAAACAATTTTTCTGGTTTGCCTACTTAAGTGTAAAACATCAAAATTAATTATGAAACAAAAATGCCTTTTTTTCCATGCAAAAATAAGCCATAGTTTCCGCATAATTTGGAGTTTAATTAAAGTTTGTCAACGTATCTTCACAGCTGTGAAGTGTATAAGATATATTAGTGTCGTCTGTATCCGAAAAATGCTTGTTCTAATTTTTCTTGGTGGTGTAATCTTGTAACATAAGACTATAAATGATTGTTTCGTGTCGGAATTTCCGTGTTGTGGAGTAAATTAATTAATTTGTTCAAATTCTCAAACACAAAAACAACTTCGGAAATGTTTATATATATAGTGCAAATTTATTAATATTCATGTATTCTTTTTGTTTCACGCTCAAAAATATAAAAATAAAGGTTTTATATAACATTATTTGTATACACTTATTTGCAACATTTTTTAAGAAAATAGGATGTTTTTATACCAATTTGTAGAGATTTGGGATATATTTTTTAAAATTAAAACAAAATATATACGAAATTTCAACAAAACTAGAAATTTTATTCAAAAAGTATGAATTAGTTTAGAATTTTATACTACAAGTAAAACCTAACTTGTACTACATATAATTTATTATAACTTCCTATTCCGCACATGAAGTGAAAATTATCATTTTACTAACATCAATGGATATTACTATAGTAAATAATCAATATGTAAGTAAATGATGCATTAACCACAGGAAGGATCTTTTAGTGCTGCTAGCTAGCTGTATTTGATGTTCTACAGTTTGATTCCATCATAAAAGAGACATATATTTATGACAATTTGATTGAAAATTAATAAATTATTTGCTGAAAAACGACTTCCCTTTTTAAGATCATTTAACTAAGCATCATTCTTAATTAATATCAATTTAATGTGTTAATTCCACCAGTTGTATGCTGAATCTCTTGATTTACCACTTGTTGAGCTTATTATTATGTATTGTATCGTTAAATTTATGATTCAAACACTTCGCTGAAGTCGATTGAAAATTTCTGACTTACGAAAACCAAATTGATTGTAATTGTACTATTCACGAGAATAGCAAAACTACTTATAATAATTTCGTTATTAGTACAGGAGAGTGAAAATAAAGTGAGTAAACAAAAGTGTGTTTTAAAATTTAAAATTATTATGTACTATTTTCTTTTTTATTTGCAAACCATTACCAAATATGGAGTTGAAAATCAACATCAAGAGTAGGAGTTATTGACAGATTTTTATAATTTTTGGTTTCAGTCAGCTATTTTTTCAAATGTTTGATTTTTATGTATCTTATACAATTTTCTCAGAATTAAATTCAGAACAAAATACTTACTTCAAGGTAATTTTTAGTAAAGAAAACTACATTTTTGCGTGCAAATTGTAATTTTACTATCGTTTGCATTATGTTTTCTAATGTTTGTTAATTTTTAATGTGTTGAATAACAAGTTACTGTATTGAAGGGTTACTATAGTGTAATAGCATTAAAATATAGAAGAAATTTGGTAATTTTGATTTGCTAAAAACTGATGTAGGCTGAGAGAAACGAATTTTACAATGATATATATTTCTTCTAGATAATTTGTAACGTCCCTTAAAATTGATAAATTTTGTCATATTATGCTTTGAGCTGTTGACGTGTTTAAATTTACTGGTTTTGCTACTTTAATGCCACCAATATATTAAATTTAATATATTTTGTAGCTTGACCTTTTTTCATTTTGTTATTCATAATACTTTAAACTACAGCCTCATAAAAAGACAATTATTTTTATAAGTTTTTTTATACATTGATAGATTTGTCTAGATAAATTTATTGTTCTTAAATTTGATCTAAACTTGGGATCATGATAGATTGTGGTTGTATAATTACACAAGTAATTGTAAAAGATAATTACACTTGGGAATTTTCATTAAACATATAGATAATTCCACCAATTAATATGGAATCATAATGACTACAATATTCATTCTCAAATCTCTAGTAATTATTCTATGTTAAATTCCTGATTGTATACAATTATTAATTCCAACAATTACATAGATTGTAAATCCCTACAGCATCCAAGCTCAAGGCAACAGCCGAAACTATGGACAGTTGAATGAAGGCCATTAGCTATTTATTAATTAGCCACCAATATTACTACCAGATAACAATAACTATTTAGCACCAATAATGGAACTAATAATTTGGACTTGTAAGTGTTTCAAATATTACCGTCTGTGTCCTTTATCAACTTATTGTTTTTGATTGTGCTATCGCATATTATTTAGTATTTATCATTAATTTTGGGCAATATAAGTCGTTCTAAATCTTAATACCTAGAAGAGTACATGCAAAGCATATTAGTACTGAATTTTCTAGCTCTCCAGAATGTTGGTTAGTCCTATAGCCATAGTAATCATTACTATAAGTTTGTAAAATACCCATAACATATCATTAGAAGTACGCATAATAATTCCAAACCTATAAATATAAATACTTTTCTTCATACAAAAATAAATTCAGACCAATAAATATAGAGTATATTCACTTTTTTTGAATAAAATGACTAGTAGATATATTTTGACCATTAAATTGCAAGAAAAAAATAATTTAAAAACAAATGCACTATTGGGATCGTTGATTAAAAAGTACAATTATTTAATTTGTAAAAGTAGTTGACACATTAGGACTTTGTGTATTTTTTTTTTTTTGCAAACTGTTGTGTCAACATGAATCATCTATTAATTGCATTAATATGCATATTTTATATTCTTGAAACTAAATGAATTTATTGGTTTATTTTTATATCCTATTTACAATTATTTAAATATTTATATTCTTGCTACAAATGCCAATTGGCAGACAAAATAATTTCTAAATTTTATTTAAAATTAAAGCATATCTGCAATGGTGTATAATCTATTAAAAATAAAGCCTTTTCAATTATTTATTTGATTAATTATTATTTATGCATAAAATGCATTTATAGAATATTAAAATTGACTAAAGTTCTAGTTTAGAAATATCAGGAATTTGGTTGCTTAGGAAATATAAATATTTTAAACCAAAATTATGATGAAAATAATAATAAATTTATCATTTGGAAGTACTGAAGCATAGAATGTAATGTCTTCTTAAGTTTGAATCTTAAAAAAAGTAGGAATTAGATGCAAAATTTATAGTTGTATCCTGTGTATTTTGAAGCAATCTTTTGAACAGTAGATCAAGTTTGACTCTAAAGCACATAGGAAATGTTAGAAGAAAGTGGATATAAAAGTTTCTGAAACTAACCACAATTGTAGAAATAGTTTAAATACGATTAAAATAATTATAAAGAAAAATGGATTTTATAAGTTTAAAATATTTTCAATGAAAGATATTCATCAAGCTAATTTCTTGATAACTATACAGAATTAAAAAAAAAAAAATCCAGGGTAAAATCAATTTACTGATGAATTTTTTCTTCTGTTATTGATGGCGCAGCTTGTCCAATTTTGGACCTTGCGCCATAAAACCCAACCCAAACAAACAAACAAACAAACAAACTTCTGTTATTGAATTGACACCTTTGATAAGAATTATTACAAAAACCTATTTTGTACCAATCTTCATATTCAAAATAATCTAGCTTCATCTATTAGGGTTTACCATTTTGTTTATGTAATTAGAAAGGCCGTGCATTAATTTAATATCGAGGGTACCAAATGCAGTCAATTGAATACGGATAAGTGCAGACATAAAATATAAAATACCGTTTATCACCTCTGTGGTATGTGCTAGCCCCCAGTAAGTTTTCTTTGGATTTCCTTATTCTGCAAAACAGGTCGATTTTAAAAGTTTCATCTACATTAAAAGTGTTTGAAATCTCAGGAAATAAAATAGGTCCACCAAGCATTGCCTGTGTAACAAGGCTATATATATATATATATATATATATATATATATATATATATATATAT
>JAPDSC010145601.1:0-13226 GCA_026290005.1 Latrodectus geometricus
ATATATATATATATATATATATATATATATATATATATATAAACTAACATAAAACATAATACATCTAATTTATATAAATTACTGTATTTTTTTAAAATAAAAGGTTAGGGGGTAAAAATTATTTTTAACGAAATCAATGCTTCTCAATATTTGTGCGAGAAAAAAGAACTTTAACAATATATTAACGTTCTTTTTATTATCGGATATAATTCATCTACATAGTACAATAATTACAAAAACACCTTTATGATATTAAAAGCTCGATCCAGGTCTTATAAAAGACTATTAATACTAATTTAATAATTCTTAATAAAATTAAAAAAATTTTGGTTAAAATTCATAGGAGCTAATATCGCTCTGTGTAAAAGGTGTAGAGCAAAAGTTGAGGAGAATGATAACTGCTTAAATATCAAACACAATAGTTCAAAATAAAGTTTAACTGTAAACCGGATTGTCATATTTGTATCTATTGTATCAAATAAAGGCAAAATAGCAATTATACTTTTAAGAGTTGTTTTTATTTATGCTATTACTATTCTAGTAAAAACTTATAATTTCACACTTATTGGTTTACCGAAAATATAAAATTTTAGTATACATCCTATTTCAACAGAATTGCATATTCGAGGTTAAAATTAGAATATTTACGTCTACATTTTTATACATTTGGAATTCGACAGCTTCATAACAAATACGGGGAGTTACTATGCCAAGGCAAATGTAAGTAAATAATATAAGGAAAAACTATATGCACATAGCTACATTATATACACATACATCTAATGTAAATATTTGATAATATGATAGAATGCTTCGATTATAGTCTATAAATATTAGGTTGGGGAAAAAGAAATTTATTATTTTGACGGGAACTTTTTGTAACTTCTTTTAGATTCGCTTTGTAAAAAGGTTTAAAACAGTTTTCATGTAGATTTTTAGGTCTTGTGCGAAGCTACGACTGCTGACATGCTGTCAAGTTTGATAATTTTTGATATTTTATAGACATTCTCGACGATGTTGTATCCATGCGAGGTGCATCTTTAGCATCCAAATACCCAAACGGAATCGACGAAACCAAAATTGTTTGTAACTGGTTGTTACAGTCATATATAGGACGATAAACACCTTTCACAATTTTAGCCACCCGGCAATCTTTTTCGCCGTTACAAGAGAAAAACGAAAATGTATCGAATTTTCTGTTTGTTGTCTTCTATTTTTAAAACCTTGTACTCGTAACTGAATGAATCAAACAAAAAACCGCAAGAGAATATTTTAGTGCCAAATGTCACCTTTCCAATGAGCATAAATCTGAAATTGTTTGATAGATACCTCAGGAGATATCGATCACTACAGACGTCTAACGAAAAAATAATGGATAACTTTTTCCCCAACCTAATATTATAAATTAAAGCTTCCTATATATGAAAAACTGTGTTACTTTATTGAATTATATGTTTAATTTGTAATAAATTATATTTCGACGCAAGGCCAGTACCCGAGAATTACCGGTAAAACGAGCAGTATTCTTGGGGATGACTAATGAGTTAGGCAAGGGTAGGCCATCTTTTTCCACTTCTCAATAGGAGACGGCCGCTTTTGTTGACACCGGCGAAACGAAAAACGATGGCGAATGTCTGGTATTCAACTGCGCGATTTATTTTTTGCACTTTTTTTTTTTTTTTTTTAAAGGAAAAGAGCATGTTTGCGTTGGGAAAACTTTTTCTCCTTCTTCAAGTAAAGCACATAATAGACTAATGAAATAAACCGCTGACAGGTTCGGCCGCGGTTGAGATTGGGACCAGATAAATCTTTCGGTTTAAAAAAGGAGGTCTCTTCCATAATCAGGGGGTCAAGAAGTCTGTATTTTGTTTTGTTATCGCTTGCTACACAGTTTCTCCGCCTAACCACACAATACAAATGGGCCAATGGTGCCGACGAGAGAAGAGGCTTATGAATAGTGTTATTAAAGTTGACCTGATAGTTAAGTGGGAAAAGTTTATATCGTTATGAAATAAAAATCGTCTGGAAATACTTTAATTAATAGGCTATGTAGAATCTGGCGCACTATAGATATGAAGACAAGTAAGCAAACGATCATGATAGCGAAAAACACGAAACGATGATGGCAACAATAAGGAGGGAAAAAAATTTCTTAACAATTACTGACGAAATATTATCATTATAATTTTAAGTAAAAATAGGGTAAAATAAAAACTAGTTTGATTTATTATATACTACAGTTATGTTAATAACATAAGAACCTGGAACATTATAGAGATAAGTGGTTTAACAAGATATTTCTTACTTTCGCTAGATATTTTACAAAACTTTTTTAAAAAATAAAAATAATCATATGATTAAGCATAAGAAATAGTGGGAATCAGGCAAATTTTTCAACTAAGTTAAAAAAAGGAAAATTTTAAAAATGAGAAGAAATTAATGTATTATTAAAACTTGTATTTATTGTTTACAAGGCTTTTAAAGTTTTGTATCATAATTTAGTGTTTTGATAAAAGTAATGAAATAAAAATCAACATTCGCTCGAATTCTTAAAAACTGAGTTTCAGGATCTCAAAAAATAAATATTGAAGATGTACTAAATAAAAGAAGTAATACAAAATTATATATTTCTATTCACAACTTGAAAAATTATTTTACTTTTTTGAATAAAAGTAAAATAATTCATAATAAAATAATTAAATACAAAATAATAATTAAATATAAATTAAAAATAAAATAATTAAATATAATGTATAGAATTTTAAGAAAGTCTCATTTTTATTTTATACATTGACAATATATTTATTATCCAATGTTAAACTACAAAAAAAAAAAAAACAGTTTATACTATAGTGACAACCAGAAATTAACAGAAAATAAATTTGAAAATTACGTTGAAATAACAATTTTAGAATTTCATGAGATTGAATGTTTTTGTGCATACAGATTTTAACTAGCACAAATTCTTTATATAGAGGTTCAATACTAGATTCTCTGATAGATGATAATGGTAAGGTCTTTATTGTACTTTATATGCACACTTACAATTTCAAACAAAACATTTTCTTTAAAAAATATATCTTTAATATTTAAATACAATTATCACAAACCCCACGCACTCTTTTTAATTCCGCTAAAATAAATATTGTTCCAATGAAATTTATATAATAACGTTATGTTACTTATGAAAAAATATTATGATGTTTCAACTTGAGAAATAAATAGGCATTTTTGTAAATTAGCTTCTTCTAAAATAAATAGCGCAATTTTAATTTCATTTTTTGATAAAACTATAAATACATAAAATATAATCCTTTTTATAGACGATTATGCCATCTAAAACTACACGAGATTTTAAAACTAACATCTAAATATATATTATATTCTTATCTAAAGGATATTTTTTTAAACAAAAATCGATTTCTCCTTAAGTACGAATAAATGTTAACAAATAATGTACACACTATCTTAAACAATTTTTAATACTTAAAAATATTGAATTTTCGATTTATCAAGATATAGGAAAATATTTATAAATCGAAAATTCAAGAATAGAAAAATTCGGACGAAAATAATATTTTGATCACATGAAATTCGATCATAAATAGCAACATATTCAAAATATCATCAGCGCAATTTTTGAAAATTAAAATTCACTTAATAACAATAATTTATATCATAAAACTTCAAAGCTACAAAAATCAAAAGTGAAAAATACCTTTACTTTAGATCAGCGTTTATAACATAACTAATTGCGTGCAAGATACGTCTTAGATGGTATAATTCAAAACACCAATTTAATAACTAGAGTTTAATGCAACAATTAATAATTAATAACATTTCCAATAATTGGACCAGGGGAATCATTTGAAGCAGCTGGCATTTTACATTATAATTAATTCTATCGATAGGAAATGGTATACTGTTTATTTCCTAACGCATTAAGCAAATGTTTTGTTCTAAAATAGTTAATGGAAAATGCTAATAAGTTTCCTAAACTTAATAAACAATAACCGCTTCATTTAGAAACAATGAAGAATATGCATTTTTCATAATAACATATCTTTTAAAACTGAATAGTAAAGTTGAAATTCATTAATTTTCTGCTCAATAAGAGAACCGAAGCCAATTTATTATTCATAACAATTTCAAAACAAATAAAATATACTGCTTAAAAAAAATAATAATAATAATTTGTAAGCAAAGTTTAAAATTTTTTTAATTCCATTGGAAGAATTTATCAATTTTAATTATCCAGTATATCAATACATTTTTAGAAAAACAATAGCATTAAGCAATTACAGAGATAAATTAATTATTAACTGTAAAAACTTTGTTTTTATCCATATACAAAATTACAATAGTTTTATTAAAAACTAATAAGATTAAAAAAATAAAAAGTAATAAGCCAAATATAAACTTAATATAATTTATATGTAAACTTTAAAATAGAACACAAACTAATTATAAAATCTTAATTTTTAAAATACATGTTATATACTATTTTAAAAAATTATATTATTATGTTAAAAATTACAGTTTATAATTAAATTAAAAATTTTTGAACAAAAATATGATTTTCTAAGTATACCATTTTCAATACTTTTTACATTTGATTTATTATGTTATTTAATTTTTAAAAAATAGCATTATCTAATAATGATAATAATTAATTAATTGATAAAACCTTAATCTTATTACTTATCAAATTATTACTTTAAATAAATCTAAAATTATTTTTATGAACTATCAAAATCACTAAAGCATATATTTTTAACAAGAAATTCCAAGTTTACTTTTCTTATAGAGAAATTCATTCTCTTGATAATTAATATTTAAATTATGCTCTTTAATATTAAATATCACTAACATCAAGTCATAAAAATTATATATTTTTGATAATGTTGAAATTATTTAATATATTACTTTGAATGCAACTTTTATTGAAAAGCAAGATGCTTTCAACATGTTACAAGACATTTAATTCGGTAAAACATAATCAAACCAAAATTCATATTAAATGAACCCAAAAGAAAAAGTAAAAACAAGTTTCGGCAAATTTTAATGTTTTAATCAATTATCAAAACATAATCAAAGTATCGTTATTTGTTGTGAAGCTATAATGGAAAGAAGAGAACTTTTTTTCTGTTTTTCCTCAATTATTGGGTGAACGACACGCTCTGGTTAGTCATTACGACGAATAATCATTTCTTACGTTTCGTTGCGCATGATGACGGTCACACGAAATATATATAAAGATCGAATACGTTCGTTTTTTGCTTCGAGTCAAATTACTATAAATCGAGAATATCGCGTTTTTACTAGGTAAAAAACCTTAGATTATTGAGTTATTCGAAATGATGACATGAGGCCACATAATGGAATGCAATATGAATTAGGTGATATAAAAAGAATAAGTAATAGTTCAGTCATTAAAATATGCTTCGATTTATAATTAATAATGCAATTCGAAATCAGTTGAATAACAATTATGTAAAATATTTAATGGAATCAGAGTTATTAAACTATGTTTGGGTTTGTTATGAATAATGGAATTCGAATTGAATTGAGTAACAAAAATGTAAATTTATTATTTAAAAATATTAATTAAATCATGATTTGGCTTGTTATTAATAATGTTAAATTCAAAATGTTTGATAAAACAATAAAATGAATTTATACTAATATATATTATATATATAGTTGTGCATTTATATTTATTGTACATTAAAACTTCTGTTGTGAAATTGTGATTAAACATTTCATATCTCTAAAGAAAATAATGAAAGAGATTAATTATTCTGGAGCGATTGAAATATACATAAAATGTATGTTTGAAATCATCAAACAAATATTCTTGTACGCTTATGTTCGTAAATTAAAAAGTAAATAAGACATAAATCTTAGTATTATAATTCCTTTTAAATTTATAACGAGACTGATATTTAGATTTGTTGATTTTATAAATAATATATTTTATGCTTATCAGAACATTTAAGACATTTTTTTATGCTTGAGATAAAATTCAATAATTAAGATGAAAAATTGAAATATATAAAAACAACTGTAAGCGAATTCGAATCCTTTTAATTCATTCCTTATTTTATTCAGAATTAAGAGATATTAATTTATATAATGACATTATAGAATAAAATTATTATTTTCTATAAATTTTCGTTTTGCTTTTTAATGAAGTTCAAAAATTTAGAATGGAACTAACTATAAATTCATTCTAAAATACATTGATAAATTTAAATCATTCTTTTTAAAATGTTTTCATATATAATGCAATACTTATTTACTTTTATTTATAAATTTATTTTTGGAAGTAGTCAAAAGATAAAACATTTATTCGAAATCTTGCACAAATGTATTCGCAATAAAATCAGTAAGTTGGAAAAGTTACTATCTATGCGCTATGAAAATATGCAAGCGCTATGAAAATATAGTAATGACAAAACTGACAGTACACTTCGATAAATAGTTATTTTTCTCTGATGCTTATTTTTTACTTGATATATACTCTTTCAGTCATTCAATAGCACAGGAAGAAATGTATAATATAATAAATTAATTTTTTACTTCCATGAAAAAGAAAGAATCAATTATTTGATAATTAAAATTAAATCCGGCGAAATATTATGTCAAATTAAGTTTTTGAGTTTCAAATTTATAATTATTATTTCTTACAATAAAATATACGATTATTTTTTAAAAAGGAAAGTTTAGTTTCAATATTTATTAATGTTTTTGCAATTCAATAATGTAAGCGATAGTTTTCTCTACATAGAAAAGATCGAACAAATAATATGGCAACTTATTTCTATTTTAAATAAAAGAAACTAGTGGAAAAGATTGAGGAAAAAAAACTTTGGAATTTAATAATTATTATAAACAAATGTTATAAATTCAGTATCACGTTAAAAGAATGTCCGAAAATTTAATAACACTTACTTCTTCGGACGGAACAGGTAGTTTCAAGAAGAGAACGGGCAAGAATATAAACACAACTCGCCCACTTCAAATAATCACTTTATATATCCGCAATAAAAACACGCCGTGATCACTAAATAATACTACAGACGTGAAAGACTTGTAAAAAAATGAGACGAATCACACAAACAAGAAAAAGGAACTACAAAATTTCCCAGTGCAGAGCGAGGAAAGAGGCGCACAACAAATTCCAAGGCACAAGTTTCTCGGCGACATCCACTCCTCACGGCCTCTGAGCAACAACTAGCGATATCCACGGCCCTGCGGCTTCTTTCAGGACTTGTGGGAAGGTGGGGGGGTGGGTAATTTGCACCCCTCCCCCCACCCTGCATGCGCATCTCCCCCTCCCCGCCAGACACCCCATCAAAAGAAGTTCCACTGGCACTTTTTTTTTTCTTCCATTTTTTTTTTGCCTCCCTCCTTCTCTCTCAACTTCTTTTCATTCTTTTACTTCCCCAAAAACTCTCTTGTTTCTGAATGGTTGAAAAAAATCATGTGACGTATTCGGCGGCGGACGTCGAACAATGGGACGGGCCAATCATAAAGACTCGACGATCAACTAGCCGAAATGATGATAATAATAATAACAAGAAAATGAAAACAAAATAGGAAGAAAATGAAAAATATAAAAATGTAAGATGGTGTGGAACTAAAGAAATGAAATAAATAAACAAATCAAATTGAGTAAAAGAACTTACAAGAAAATATTTCTTCTACAAGCCGGGCTTCGACACAATCAAACAAGTTTTTAGGATAGGTAATTATTATAGAATTGTGAATAGGTTTCTCCCTTCTAAACCCCACCTTTAGTGTCTGACAACAATCTTTTATATTCAGTGCTGCTACTACAGCTAATGGATTTCATTTTTTTTCCCACCCTGAAATTTCTTTGTATTTTATTTTTCTTACTCGTAACTGTGCCTGAAGTCGTATTGTGTGTGATTTTAACAAAATGTACGTCAATCGACCTCTCTTAATGCATTAGAGAAAACAAGATGAGTTGAGGGGGCAGAGTTCCCTCTCTTCTTATTCACTTTGCAGACGATATTTATTTCGCAGAATTTTTTTTTATTTTTTATTTTAATTCTTTATTACATTTAGATTCTTTTCTTGGGTGAAGTAAAGGGATTTAGATGTTAAAAGGTATTTAAGTGGCAGCAACTTTTTTTTTATTCATTCTTTTTTTCGCAATTTTTTTTTTTTCATTACTGTTTTAAGAAAGTCGGGCGGGATAAAAAGCGAGCAGACGATAAAGACAGATTGACATTACTGATTAATCACCGTTTACAAACCGAATATAAAGAAACATTTCCACTGTGCGTCAGCCAATCTTACAGATTTGGAAGACACTGCGCGGCAAGAGGTGGGGGTTGGTGAAAAGAATAATAATAATGAAATAAAAGGTATTTCTTCTTACTACAATTTTCGGCGAAGCGTCAATTATATCTCAAAATGACGGGTTCCATGTCAGACTTTTTGCTCGACGCATCAAACAGCACTTTTGGGATAGGCGCGAGAGATGGAAGTATGCGGTTGCGGCTCGTGTTTTTCCTGCATCAAATTAGTTGCGGGATATGTTCTTCGGTGTTGATTGACAGCTATTGGGGTGAAGTCGTCTGCCACCCTCCCCTATTTCTGACAAAGTCGACTCGCAGGATATATAATGACTGGAACACAGAAGCTTTTAAAAGAGAGAATTTCTCCATCATAATCCGTTAATTAATAACGATCACGATTTGACTGAGTGGAATTTTTTTTCTTCATCTTCTTATTCTCTTTTTTTAATCCGTTTCTCCTTTTCAGCAGTCATGATTACCTCAGGAAGAAAAAAAAATCTTCTTTAGACTTTTTTTTTTTATAAGTTCTTAAAGAGGACTAAGCAAAAATCCACCAAAAAGAATTCTTTAAAATATTTTTAAAAGCAATTTTTTTTTATTAGTCGAACTGTGTATTTTTCTAAATATTATTTCAAATTAAAGATAAAAGAATGCAAAAAATTTAAGTTTCTTTGAAATTAATTATTAAGTTAACAATAACCAGTATTACTATTGTGCATTTTTACTGTTGCTTTCTTTTCATGTGTCATTAAAATTTTCATAATGAACATAACATTTCTGCCAAATAGTTTTTTAGAAAAATATTTTTTTCATAAAGATATTTTAATTTGAGTAAATGTTTTATAATTATAGGAAATTTTATTTTGTGAAAATTAAAATTTAACGCACGAAAAGATTTTAAAAAGTTTTTATTTTTATATAAAATTTATTGAAACCAAAAAAAAAAAAAAATTTCTTTTTTAAATTTATTTATTACTTGGATAAACAATCATATATAATATTTAATGTACTTTGCTACATGATATAAATTTATCTTTACTTAATGATTAAAAAGTATTTATTTTTTAATAGCGGTATCAAGAGAGACAAATCTCCAATAATACATAAAAGAACCCATCCCACTAAGATATTGGCCAACATTTTCTGTCCAACTGCTCACTGAAGAGCTCATCCCACTGACAAATTTAATCGTTTTTGATGGGTGGACACAATTGTATATTCAACATTATTGGTGAAAACGATTATTTGTTTCACTCACAGACCAATTATAAGTAAAATAAAGTGACGTACACATGATCTCAACTGTAACGTAAGAAACAACCACTTTATGATTAATAATGACATTGTTGTATTGATTGTAAATTGGATTATTTTTAATTATTTAAGCATATCAAGTTATTTCCTTCAATTAGGCATAATGACGTACTGAATATTTATTTTTATCAATATGGCTTCAATATCCAAGGATAAGTTAATTTCTGTAGAAATAAGCCAACTGAACTTGCAACTTAAAAATTGTTTTTTTTTAGCTGTAAATTAGGCCTAAGGGCACATATTTTCGTCAATACACTATTCTTTCCTTGAAAAATGTTGGTAGATGTAAGGCTTTACATCATTTGCACACCCCATGTCTGTTTATCGATATCTATTGTAGAAGAACTTTTCAGCCCTTTGAAGTTAAAAGAGTTGTACACCAAAGTAACAGGTAACAAATGACTATGGTGGCTCCCACAAATATCAAATGCTATGTCGAACAAAAGACAACCATACCCCTTCTCTTTTAGAAAAATGCGTTTGTTTTGGGGTACATCTGCGCTGACAATGCAGACACCCCTGTTTAGGCTTCAGAACTATCTGAAAATAAAGACGTGAAAAATGTCCATTTGTCCTCCAACTAAAGAAGCCTCTGGACCTCCCATGGTCAATGCTGCGCGCGCACTTTTTAGCTGCCAAGGCAGCTACCAGAAATGTCATGATTTAAAACCCCTGAAAGTTTTGAAGCTTAAGTTGTTGCAAACGTCTTCGACTGCAAAACAATATCAAAGGTACTGACAACCAAATTTTCGTTTGTCATCAATATTGCGCAATTGAAATAAATTTGGATTCACAGAAATATTTTTATATCCCTTGGGAGCTTAACTATACAATAACTAGGTTTTATATTTTGCAATGCGAGCGATTTTGTTTTACGATTTACGAGCAATACTTTTTCGGAAAGAATGTCATATCTTCGAGCCCTACTGAATTTAAATGCATATTTATTAACTTTACATATATTTTTATCAAGTGAAAACGGCTATTGACGATAGCTTTGGTTAGTGTCAATTTAAATATAGGATCAAATAAAAAAGGATACCGTTAATTATCACGAGAATGATAAATTTCAGCAATTTTAATTAAATAATGAATTACTAATATATATCATTTATCACATTTCCTCCTAACAAGCACGATACAAATTTTGTGTGAACAAAAATTATAGTTTTAGGTTAAATAGGTAAAAATTTATTGTACGGTCACCCTTGGCGGCTTTTTCCAAATTTCGCCATTTTGCACAAGCGATATCTAAAAAAAAAGTATTGAAAAATATTGCTTGTACAAAAAAATGGGTTGCCTGAAAATGTTATTTATCACCAAATGCATAAAAATTGCACTAAGGGTTACCGTACAGTGAATCTAATCCGGTTAATTAGATCGGCTTAAATAATTACAATTGAGAAAAGATACCCTGCTTGGAAAGAGGTTTTCTCAGTTGGGTCGGGAACCGAACTTATTATTTTCAGACACGAGAAGGAAACCTTTTTACTGTAAACTACCGAGTCTTCTAGTTTAGTTTGCAAGACATGAATAAAACATATATGGCTGTCACCTCCTAAAGATTCACTACCATAAAAATCAACAATTTGTTTACTTTTAAAATTAAAAAGTCTGTTAAAAGTTTAATAAATTTCTTATGATTCATAAGTTAAGCTGTGGAATAAATTTTGTAAGAATTTAGCATGATTTGGAACAGTAAATTATATCCTCCTCCAAACTTACCAAATGATACCTAAAAAATTATGTAAATAAAATGGTTGGGCTTAACGTAGCTTTTCGTGTTGGAAGTTTGGTTCTTTCTGATAAAATGATTAATTTGCTGGGCATTTCTCGAAGGACGACAGTCACTTCGTCATTTAATTGGTCACAAATGTAAGTCCATTAAAATAATTTATAAATGGACACATAATTTTCATATGCCCAAAATTTTTGCAAAATCAAGAAATTTTACTATTTTTAACTTCAACAAAGTAAACGGAAATTTTTGCTTTTTGTTTTATTAATTAAAATTTTGATTTAAAGCGTTGATTTTCTATTTTATTTTAATTCCCAGATAGGTGATTCACAAACAGCATATTGCAAGTATTTGGCTAATGTAACAAGTTCATAAAAATGAAGAAATTATAAATAATAATATAAAAGGGTTTTTGCATTAGGGCTTCTCTCTGCAGAGTATAAGATTCCACGTTCAATCCTAGACATTTTTGAACGATAGGAAAAAAACATTGCGTGTTTGCTTTCTGCATTGCACATCTATCAAGATATGTACTTTATGGTTTTCAAGGTTTTTACTCTTGCAATGCGTGAATCTGATCCGCTACCTAAGAATGTCCCTACTGATCAGCAAATCAAATTACAGTTGTTTGATTTGTTTGTTACTCAATGTTCATTTTTTGTACACGAGAGTACTTCTAGAAGTTGACCTAGAAGTTAAAAATTGATTTCGAACTACTACCAACTTTCAAACCCGAGGTGGGATTGTTTGATCAGTTGCCAACTTGGCGCAATTTTTTTATGGATAACAAAATATCCTTGTAAAGCACTTGTTAGGCTTAGTATGTGACAAAAATGATACGGAAAATTGAAAGTAATACTTTCAATTTTCCGTATCATTTTTGTTTCATTCAATTTTCCGTATCATAAATAAACAAGTAATACTTGTTTATTTACTTATACTTCCTTCTCAAATTTTGCCTAATCCCAGTTAAATTGATATGAATAAGGCAAATTTATTAATATTAGTTTGGGGAAAAAGTAATCCATTATTTTTTCGGTAGACGTCTGTAGTGATCGATATCTCGTGAGTTATCAAACAATTTCAGATTTATGCTCGTTGGAAAAGTGACATTCGACACTAAAATATCCTCTTGCGGTTTTTTGTTTGATTCATTCAGTTACGAGTTTTAAAAATGGAAGACAACAAACAGAAAATTCGATACATTTTCGTTTTTCTCTTGTAACGGCGAAAAAGATAGCCGGGTGGCTGAAATTGTGAAAGGTGTTTATCGTCCTATATATGACTGTAACAACCAGTTACGTACAATTTTTGTTTCGTCGATTCCGTTCGGGTATTTTTGATGTTAGAGATGCACCTCGCATGTGGATACAGCATCGTCGAAAATGTCTATAAAATATCAAAAATGATCGAAGTTAACCGCATGTCAGCAGTCGTAACGCGCAAGACCTAAAAATCTACATGAAAGCTGTTTTAAACCTTTTTACAAAGTGAATCCAAAAGAAGTTACATAAAGTTCACGTAAAAATAATGGATTTCTTTTTCCCCAACCTAATATTACAAATTTAAATGAAATCTGCTTTAAGAAGACTTTCGTTCAGATAACCAAAACTTCGAATAATATAACAAATGCAGATTAATATTCCTGTATTTCCATGTACATACATATTAATGTATTCTTCGACTCAATACTTGACAAATAATTGAAAAACATTGACAGACGCAACAGAAAGAAGAGAATAATGCAAGGGAGAAAAATCCGAATGATAAAAAGTAATAAAGAAAAGTCTTTCCTTTTATGGCGATTTTGAGACAGCTAAGAAAGCAAAAGTTAAGATTCAGCC
>JAPDSC010145627.1:0-29856 GCA_026290005.1 Latrodectus geometricus
TCAGTAATGTGCAGATCTAGTGATTTATTACGATTTGGACACTAAAACACGGACAAGATTTTTAATGGCTAGACGTTTCACGACGTTCATCAAAACGCCATTAACTACGCATCTTTCTCTTTGGTGATTTACCACCTCATTAATATAAAAGCATTAGAAGCAAAAGAAATGAGCGGTTTTCAACAGAGATTATAATGATGTTAAATACATATATATGTGAATATTATATATATATATATATATATAGATAGATAGATAGATAGATAGATAGATATAATTGAGTGTTTTTTTTATTAAATATTCCTTTTTTTAAAAAAAACTTCTGATAATACGAATACTTAAAAAAACAAAACAAAATAGGAATAAAATTATCTCAGATACCTCAAGAAAAAAAACTAATAGATGAATAAATTTAAAATAAAATTAGAATTTTATTAAAAATATGTTAATTTACTTTTTCTGAGTATTTTTGCTCTCAAGTTAAAGTTCACTTATTGTACGTATAACTAATGATAGTAAAACTAATACGCAAAAGGCATAATTTAAAAACAACGATATTCTTTAAAATTAGATTTACTATATAAAATTAAGGAAATCATTTTGATAGTAATTAAATGCTTTATACTAATAAACGGCTTGTTCAAAAAACATTTTTTTGATTATAAAATGCTTTATTATTTAATATACTTTAGTTTTGTCTATAAGATTACATACCGATTAAAATGATCAAGTATTATTAAAACCTCTTCCTTGTATTTAAGAAATGTTGAGAAAAAATTTTAATAACTCCACATAACTCATAATTTATAGAGAAATAAATTTTTGACTTTGTAAGATTGTTTTATTTTCTTCTAAAAATAAAAACTTTATCAAACAATCTCAAAGTTATTTTATTGCTTTCTGTTTAAGGAAAAATATTTTTTTAAACATGCTAAAAATATTTTTTCTTAAATTGTTTCTAAAAAATAGTTTTGTTGTTTTTTTAAGCTACTTCAAACAGAAAAATTTATCTCAAATTTACATGGGGTAATGCATACAGATAATTTGGTATGAAGTTCGAGAAATTTTGGAAAATATTATGCCATTGAAAGGTTAAGTCTGTATATGCTGATTACAAAAGATTTTTTTTTAATTTTTTGGCCTAACAAATTCAAATATAATGACATTGGTAATAACATACACACAGATTAGTAACATATTAATCAATACACTCAATATGTACAAAAATGTTTCTGTTTTCATCTCTATGCAATTGGTTAATTTATGCATTTGGTTGATTTAAAAAAAAAATAATAAGTTGCGGCAAAAATACTGCAAGGAGAACAGATATCAGAAAATAGATTAATTCATCAGATAACAAAGTTGTATTACTAAGAAGAAAATTTGCTCAACTCTAGTTTTGCATATATGTAGTATCTGCACACTTTTTTTTTACACCATAAGGAATTAGAAGACGTAAAGATTAATCATACAGTTCTAAAGTGATGGAAACAGGCAAAATTAAAATTCAAATGTTTTCAATTTGCAATGCATTGCATTTTATTAATATATTTCTAAATATTTGAATAAAATGTAATGATTGACCAGAGACTTTCCTTCAGAACATAAATCAAGATGGACAAAAAAGTTGCTTTCGTTTTTAATGACCCAAAAGAACATAATATACAGAAAGTGTAGTTAGCCCTGTAAGTAACCATCATTGGCATCCAGCACCTCCTGCAAACTTGTCTCCTGTTGTGCAATCCCCTTTCGATAAAACTCGGGGTTTTTGGACTCAAAGAAGTTCTTGGCGCAAGTCTGCTTTATTGATGAAGGATAATCATTGAAAATGTTTGTAAAGGTAACGAAAGAGATAATAATCTGATGGTTTAAGATAAGGTGAGTAAAGAAGGTGTCATAAATTCTACAGGGCAAGTCGCTGTATGGTATTCCTGGCCACCTGCTTGACATGCAGCCTTATGTTATCATCCAAGAACAATACATCTTTATGATTAACCAGTGCTGGCTCCTTCTGTTGGAATATCTGATACACACATTCCAATTCCCCTAATTACAAGTACTCAGTGACCATTTGGACCGTTGGTAGCAGCTCATGGTGGAGTACTTGACATCTAGTCCTTCAGTGATTTCATGTAGCAGCTGCTAAGCTCACTTTGAAGTCTTAAAGCAAACAACGCTGAATAAACTCCTTCGATAAGTCCATTTCTCTTTGCTACTAATGTGTTTGGTGTATCTGCTTTTATAACGACTCATATTTATCCTCTCGGCTGACCAGTAACTGAGCTACGTCTTGCATTAATTTTCTTACTTATTCTCATTTCCTTATATGGCAAAGGGAAAACAGCAAGAGCTTTCTTGATTACCTTAAAACATGAATATTATAGTTGCGTAAACATTATCTGAAAGTTCCATGTACCGCATTTTGTTTGATTACACCAAATCAATTTAAAAATTTCTCGTTAAGGTCAATTTAAATATTTACATTACAATTAAGGATACTTGTACTAGACCTTAGCGGAAAAAGGAAAAAATATATATAAATTTATAAATAACTATATTCTGAATAAATTCGTTTGTGTATTTTGTTTCACAAATATTTCTTATGATTTTATGATTAAAAATAAGTTATATATTTTGTTTCATCTATTATTCAACATTTAAACTTAAATTTCATTTCAATAGTTTTAAATATTGTTCTTTTTCTTTTTAAAATTTTGGTAAATTTGATATTTGATTTAATAAATCTATTTGTTTGAAAATCAACGAAAAATGCTTGTTTTTACCATTCACTTTAATTATATTTTGCTTAGGATAATTTTAGTATTTACCTTTATTATAACTTTGCAAAGAATCGACCTCATCTTCCCAATAATACAATTAATAGCACATTTTTAAAAAAAAAATGATTAATAAATATATTAAAATTATTAAAACTTATAACACAATAATTTTATTTAACATATATATGTTTTGGAAGAACATGAGTCATGAGCTAATTATGTAATATAATTTGACCAAGATCTAGACATGCAATTTAGAATTCTTGGCGAATGAAAAAAAGTATTTTATCCTTTTGTTAGGGAAAATATAACTGTTAAATCTCCATTACTTTAAATACCTATTTAAACTTTTATGCAAGAATTAAAAACAATTTTATTGGAAAACGAGTAGTATAATTTTCCTATTTTCTTATCACTCTGTCCTGATTGGCATACAATATTCTCACAAAACTGATGACTTAGATATCAGTTTTTGTATTAAAGTACTTATATAAAATTCTTATTATAAAGTTATGGATTTAATTAGAAACTACAAAATAGAAAATCAAACATCATTAAGCAGGCTATTTTTAAAGAATTTAAATTACTTTAAATTAAATAGCTTAAGATTTTTTAACTGAATTTGTTCTCTATTTTCGTCGGAAACTCATTTAATGAATGACTGAAATTCCATAACTATTGTATTCATATTTTTCAATTCTACTGTACTTAAAATAATTTATATCAGACAGTAATAAAATTACATTATCGCGCATCATATTAAGTTATTTTAAACTTTTAAATTGATAACTTATTTACTGTTTTAAATATAGAAATATTGAGAATATATGATATAAAACTCGAATGAATGATAGTTATGATGTAATAGTGTTTTTGAATAATTTGTTATTTCATTTAATTCATATCTCTGACTAAAAGAGAATGTCTTTACTTTGCGTGGTCCTTTCCGCTGTGAGATTTTCCTGTTTCCTTTGCTAATTTGTGGGGTGGAAGGCAATTAAGAACTGTCTTTCCGCGGAAACAATTTTAATTACTTTTGCAGGTCTGAATTAGAAAAGTTAAATGCAACTAAATGCACGACTTCCTTATTTGAAATGGTGTAAACTGGTTTTAAAACATACAGCATACGCGAAGGCCTGTATATTTTCTAACTACTCTTCACGTGAAATGTCTGTTCATGAAAATTAAATTTTATGTAAATGACTTCATAGTTTCATTTGCTTAGTTATTCGTATTTTATTTAGTTTCTTAATAATCATTTTTGAATATTAAAATCAAGAACTGGAAGTGTTATTAATCAGAAAATTACGTTGCACACAAACTCAAATATTATACGTATAATAAACTATTTTAGGAATTAGAAAATGAGAGTTTTTCCTCATCCGGACAACATTTTTCAGAGACCTTATATCGGTGTTCAGTTGAGATGCCATTTTCAATCGGTGAACAACGCCTTTTGCTCTTTGAAGGCATTTTATGAAAACAGGGGCAGCTACGCGGCCATCACATAACGATCACAGCTTCACATAACGAAATATCATGCTCATTACATTCTTCCACGCTAGGCCCCAGTTCACCTTTTACTTTCTTGAATTACGGAGGTTTCTTTAATAAAGCCTGCATGTTGAAATGATCTCAGTCAGCATTGTCCGCTTCAAATTCAAACCCATAATCAGTTTTTTCCAAGAATATTCTACGATATTTGCTCTTCAAGTTGTTGATTACGACTACCCGTGGACTGTAAGATAGAAGTTACTTTAGGTGGGTTAAATCCGTATGGATCGGATCAAGATTTAGGACTTGTTATCATGTCCTAAATCTTTAGGAATCATTTAGGAATGTTATCAGTGCATAATTATACATAATTATTTGAGCCTTACCACATTCTCCGATTAAAAAAAAAGTCAACCCAAGTCTCTCAATCAATTTTCATAAAAGCTCCTTGCAATTTAAGCTTTAACGTTAGCATAATAAGTTGCTGGTAGTTTGAACATTTGAACATTTGTGAAACATCTGGAATACATAAGCAAATGTCTGTTTCATTCATTTTGGATACGAGAAACATTAATTCTTCTTTATTTTTTTTACTTACATTACACTTATCAGCTTTAGATATAAACTATAAGTGTTTTTCTGGTAAGATCTTAAAATAAACATGTCTTGTGCACGTTAAAAATATTCTTTGCATCGTACTCGGAGGGACTGCACTCAATCTCCCTCTCGATAAACAAAAATTCCTAAAAAGAGTTGTTCAAATGAAACGAAACCAATTACATAACAACAAAGTTCAAACTTTTAAAGAGTTTTCCCTTTTTCTATAGTCTTACGTACGGAGAGGAAAAGTCTAATTCGACATCAGAGTTTTTTCTAATCAAAAGACTGTTCCCACAATGTCTGGAATCACTGCATACGTCGCTTCGTTGTTAAAGAATGAATCAAGCTTTTAGGCATTATATGAATGAGAATGGAATGAAAAGAAAAAGAAAATCAGACCATGAAACAGACCATGAAAGTTTCGCAAAAAGAATTTTTTCAAAATTTTAGTTCCTAAATGAGTGTTGAATTATCATCGTATCTACGATGTTCAATAAAGAACCTGTCACTATTTCCTAAAAACGAGAATATTCGTAAATTGTAAATTTGTTAAAAAGATCATCTACTGAAGTTCATTGAAGTGTGCGTTAATAAGAAATAGCGGGAAATTGAAGTCTTCTGTTTCTTTGTGTAGTGGTTGTTTTATTACTATTATTCCTCCTCCCTAGCATTATGTTTTGTAAAAACATTGAAAGTGTCAGGATTAAAGCCATCATAGAAATAATATTTCATTTGTGCCATTGATGTCTTTCGAGTTTCTTTTGCTTAAAATATGTTGGTTTTTGGGTGAGTTATATCTTGACTTTGTTTTTTTGTGAAATAGTTTGGAAGTAAAATGAATAAAGTTTTGATATTACAGTTTCTTGTGTTAGGTTTAATTACTAGAATGGTGTGCAGCGAGCTATTCTTAATTTTCAACCAGTGATTAAATTTGAACAATTTTTGCTGCTAATTTTTGAGGTAAATTTGAACTGCTATTTTTAATATGATAGTTATGTAAATTTGTGATATTACTCCACGTTTTACAATGAGTAAATTAAAGTCTTTATCAAAAAATTTGAGTATTACTCGTAGCCTAATAATTAGGATTAAGTGTTTAAAGTGGTATTAAAATAATTAAAGAAAATTCAAATATTGAAAATTTGGATATTTATAAAAAAAACACAATTTGTAAATAATGTATTTAGAATTATTCATGAAAATAAGAAAATCAATTATGAGCGGGAAAAATTTGAAAATTAAATCAAATTAGAATATGAAAAAATTTAATTTTCACAAATTTAAGCACAATTAGAGTTAGCTGTTTTTAAGAAAGGTATGTCTTTAAGTAAAAACTGATATAGACTCCTTAAATCTAAACAATAAACATTAATAAAAGGCGTAAAAGCCTTAACAATTAAAATAGAAACAACAGCTGAATTACTTAATCTTTCTTTCTATTCATTGAGAAGGCATTCATAACAAAAAAGAAAAATCTCGAAGGTTTTAAAAACTTAAGTTTTGTCAAATGTTTTAGGAGAAAAAAATACTAATTAAGCAAATTTTATATAATTTTTGTCTAAACTATATGTAACTTTTGAATATCATTGCCAGTTGAGAAATGTTAATAATTTCAAATCATACTGTGAACTCGTTGTGCCTGACAAAGTTTTTAGTGAAGTTGATCGAGAACTAAAAACATATATAAAAAAAAAGGAGAATCTTGGTTCAAACCTCTGAAATTAGGATGAGGATGTGAAATATATTTAACAAGGAGAAAGCAAAATTTTAAGTAATTATTTTTTTTATTTCTAATGGCGGGCCCCCTTGAGCAAGTACATTTGCAGCAACAAGGCTGAAAACTGCTACTCATTTTATCGTTACCCGAGGGGCACCTGTGAACCAAGTCACGGAGGTACGAGTAGCATCTCCCACGCCACATCACCACAAACCCGTTTATAAGGCTGGCTGCATTCATCCATCATCTGAGGAAAGGACAAGAAACACAGAGAGAGAGAGAGAGAGAAAGTACATCTATGCCCGAGCCGCCGGGTTTTGAACCCAGATCCACCCCATCTGTAGTTAGTTACGCTAACCTCTAGACAGGTTGGGTGGCTTTTAAGTAATTATTTGTAATAATATTTTACGCTTTAAAAAGGGAAGATGGTAAATATGAAAATAGATAGCGGAATTATAATTCAAAACGTATTTTGAATGCTGAACAAGCGGGTGCATAAAATCAAAAATGTATTTTGTGTATGTATGAAAAAATCACACTTTATGTTTATCACACTTTCTTTTCCTACCATGATCACACAAAATTCTCTTTTTTTTTTAATTCATTCCATTCATAAATATTCCAAACGATCACGATACAAGATATCAACAAAACACTGGCTGGTATGGCCTTGACATGGTAGAATTGCAGAGAAGGGATTGAGTGCAACCAGCATGTCTAGATTTCATTGAACTTACAACTGATTTTTCTGTTATGAAAACTTTACTTTGTTTCTTAAAATGAACAAATTTATCAGTTCTTGAATTTACAATTTTTACATAACAATTTTTTAAAAAAAATTTGGTAACAGACTATTTTGCTTTAAAACTCCTGATCATTTTTAGAGAGTTTTTTAAATATTTGGATAAAAACATAAAGTGTGATTTTTTTACAATTAACGTTTTTTGTTTTGAATTGAAATTTTTTTGACATTCATATAGAAAGTGCGCGACATGATAGATGTTCAGGCTCACGTTAAGAAGCGAACACCGATTCGTACATCATTTACCAAATAGTACAAAAGTATCAAGACACTTTTCGATGATGAAAACGTAAAGGTAGAAGATATTCAAATAAAATTTAATTCATTAGAGCGAGTACTTAACGATATGCATGCCATTGATGAAATTATTTTGGAAATGTTGTTAAAAGAAGATTTGGAACAAATGAAATGCGCAGACGAATTTGAAACGTTGAAGAATATATACAAAATTTGACGAGATTAGAAGCAGTTTACAATTCTTAAAAGATAAATTGTTTTCAAATAGATATACTTCAGGTATTGTAAATATTGAAAAGACTAAATTAAAATTACCAAAGATAGAATTAATGAGATTTGGCGGTGAGATCAAAGATTGGTTAATGTTTTGGAGCCAATTTAAAAGAATTCATGATGATCCAAATATGGAGTTAGAAGACAAATTCCAGTATCTTATTCAATGTATGTTTCCTGGTACTAGGTCAAAAGAAATAATAGATAGTTACCCACCTACAGCAGAAAATTATAATAAAGCCATTGAGAGTTTGAAAAATAGGTTTGGAAGAGAAGAGCTGCTTATTGAATATTATGTTAGAGAACTTTTAGGACTTGTGATTAAAAATGCTACAAATAACAAATCTAAATTAAACATCATTAATTTGTATGATAAATTAGAATCTTATTTGAGATCTTTAGAATCAATAGGAATGACATCCGACAAGTACGCTGCAATGTTATTTCCTTTGGTGGAATCTTGTATACCAGAAGATGTTCTTCGAATTTGGTTAAGAAATCCTAACCTTAATGAAGAAGACAAATCCTATAGTAAGAAATTGAATAATTAACTGTCTTTTTTAAGAGCTGAGGTATAAGAAGAAGAAAGAATTTCATTAGCTAAAACAGAAATAAAACTCAATGAATATATTTTGAAGAAACACAGACCTATCGAAACAGAATTGACTCAGCCAACTGCCAGTGATTTATTTGTCGGTAATAAAGATGCTCTCAAAGTATTATGTGCATCTTGCGGCAAGTCACATTTAAGCAAAGACTGTTTCTATGGACAAAAAATGTCACTTGAAGAAAGAATGGATGTTTTAAAATCCAAAAAATGTTGTTGTGCATGTTTGAAGATCGGGCATAAAGCCAAGTCCTGCCGCTGCAAAATACGATGCATATGTTGCGGTAAGAAACATTATATTATTATGTGTCCGGATTTTAAGCCTACGAAAATAAAAAATCAAGAAAAAGCCGTAGAAGCAGAAAGTAGTTCTATATCCAATTTGTGTCAAACTAAAGAAGTATTGCTGCAAACGTTGATAGTGACCATTGCATCTCAAGGAAAAAGGCGTAATGTCAGAGCCCTTATTGATCAGGGTTCTCAGCGATCCTACGTTCTAAAGAAAGTTGTTGATGAAATGGGCGTATTGCCGAGCAAAAAAAAAGTTTTGACACATATTGCATTCGGAGGAAAGGTTTCTAAAAATGAGTACAGGTGCTTTGACATGAAACTGATGAACATAAATAGTGAATTTTCATGCAACATTCAAGTTCTAGATCAGCCTACCATTTGTGGAACTATTCCTTGCGTCAAAAATGGAACAATAATTGCGGAAATATTGGAAAATAATATTTTCTTGACTGACGTTGGAGAAAAAGACACAGAAATGGAATTGCTAATTGGGGCTGATCATGCAGGCGCTTTGTACACAGGAAAAATAATAGATCTCAAAAGCGGTCTTGTTGCAATGGAAACGCAACTTGGTTGGATTGTAATGGGAAAAGTTAAAACCAACCACAAAGCTTCCACAGCCACTTCACTTCTAAACCAGAGTATCAATATTAGTGACTTATGGAATTTAGAGTCTATAGGTACTCAAGATCCTTATGAGCCACAAAACAAACTAGAACTAGAGAATGCTGTGAGAGAAAATCTTATAAAGACAATGACGGTTGAGAATGGTAGATATGAGGTAAAACTTCCTTGGAAATGTAAAGATTATCTGCACGATAACAGAATTCTGTGTGAGAAAAGGTTAGAAAAGACTACAGAAAACTTACTTGCACGAAATAGATATGAAGCTTACAATGCAGTTCTAGAAGAATGGCTGCGAGAAGACATAATAGAAGTAGTACCCCCTGAAGAATTGACTAAACCGTCTTGTTCCTGCCACATAGAGGAGTCTTCAAAGAAGGAAACCATGTAACCACCAAAATTAGACCAGTTTTTGACGCGTCAAGTAAAGTGAAAGGCCATTGTTCACTAAACAAAGTCTTAGAAAAAGGGCCAAACACCCTTGAGCTCATACCCAATATTTTATTGAAATTCAGGGAAAATAAAATAGGAGTTGTCTCAGATATAAAGAAGGCATTTTTGCAAATCTCAGTCTGTCCAGGAGATAGATTTTTTTCTTAGATTTCTGTGGTGGAGAGATGTCACTAAGAAGACTATTGAAGTTTTGAGACATAAAAGAGTAGTTTTCGGGGTTACAAGCTCTCCTTTCATACTGGGGGCAGTAATACAGAATCATTTAGACAATGCAGCTCCTGAAGTAAAAGAAATAGCACAGAAATTAAAGAAATCATTTTACGTGGACATTTGTGTAACTTCAGTAAAATCTAAGCAAAAATTTCAAGAGTTTGTTGAAACATCTACAAAGTTAATGGCTGAAGCAAAAATGGAATTAAGAGGTTGGGAGTCAAACAGCTTAGAAAAACTAGAAAAGGAAGGTGAAATAACATCGGTTTTGGGACTGTTCTGAGACAAAAGAGAAGATACTTTGTTTTGCAAAGTTAATATTTCGGAACTAAAAGGGTCTTTGACTAGGCGAACATTACTTTCAGTGGCCCAAAAGATTTTTGACCCACTAGGATTTACGAGCCCAGTTACATTATATCCTAAATTATTGTTGCAAGAAAGTTGGAAAGGAAAATTAAGTTGGGACTCTAATTTGTCGGAAGAAGTCTGTGTCAAATTCTTGAATTGGTTCAAAGACCTACACCTTTGAACATGTAAAAATCCCTAGACGTATAATAATTGAAGAGCCAGCATCAGTTTCTTTGCATACATTTTGTGACGCTTCCGGACTCTCTTATGCAGCGGTAGTCTACATGAGAAGTGTAAAGCAGGAAAATATTAATGTGCAATTGATAATGGCTAAATCAAAAGTTTCACCATTAAAGAAGATGTCTATTCCTAGATTAGAATTGATGGCTTGTACTATTGGAGTAAGGATTACGGATTTCGTGAAGAAAGCTTTGGACTTGAAAGATGTTAAAGAATATTTTTGGACTGACTCTGCCACAGCGTTATATTGGATTTGTCATGAAGAACCATGGGGAGTTTTTGTACAAAATCGAGTGAAGGAAATACGAAATCTTTCAAGTATAGAAGATTGGCGACATATTCAAGGGTTACACAATCCCACAGATTTGCCTTCAAGAGGTTGTTCTGTTGAAAAATTGATTAACTCCCATTGGTGGGAGATACCGGAATGGTTGTCTAAAGAGGAACGGGAGTGGCCTAAATCCAATGTACAAAGTAAGAAGAAGCAATTCAGGAAAAGATTAAGATTACACTTGTAGTTAATGATACAGAGAATGGTTTTTACGATACTTTTCCAGCTACAAGAAAATTCTAAGAACGGTTGCATGGGCAAAAAGATTTATTTCTAACTGTAAAAGATATCAGCAAGAACGCTTAAAGGGTGAATTATCAGTAGAAGAAATAAATGTAGCCTAAAAGATCCTGGTGAAAATTGTACAAAAAGTACATTTCACAACTGAATATCTAAGAAGTCTAAAAAACATCAACTATGTAAAAGATAGTGAAGGAATTATAAGAGTCAAAACAAAATTGACTGAGCGGAAAGATTTCGAGAATTTCAAAACTCCGATTTTGTTACCAAGCAAGAGCAAATTAGTTGAACTTTTGATACATGAACGTCACGTAAATCTGTTGCATTGTGGTATGAATAATTTACTCCTGGACTTAAGAGAAAGTTTTTGGATTATAAGCGCTAGGAAGACTGTCCGTAAAATTATATCCAGATGCATTCGTTGCAAGAGACATAGTTCCAAGAGCATAGAGACTGTGCCTGTATCATTGCCAGAAAATCGGATTAAAGATTCCTCTGTGTTCGAGGTAGTTGGAGTTGATCTAGCAGGCCCTTTCTCACTAAGAGACGGGACTAAGAGCTGGATTGTTATTTACACGTGCGCCGTCTTTAGGGCTGTCCATTTAGAACTGGTTCAGTCTCTCTCTACAAAATCTTTTTTATTGTGTTTCAGAAGATTCATCGCGAGGCGTGGGCTGACACATATCGTTTACAGTGACAACGGCACGAATTTTGTTGGTGCAAAAAACTTGCTAAAGTCTATAGATTGGGAAGTCGTCCAAAGAGAGGTGCATATGAAGAGAATAGTCTGGAAGTTCAATCCACCCACAGCAGCCTGGTGGGGTGGCTTTTGGGAACGCTTGATACAAATGCTGAAGAAATTATTAAGACGAGTTTTAGGCACCGCATGCATCTCTTATGAAGAAATGATTACTTTACTGTATGACTGTGAATCGATCATCAATTCTCGGCCTTTAACTTACATTTCCGAAAATGATCAAGAATTAAATCCTTTGACTCCAGCTATGTTTTACAGGATATGCAGACGGTGGGAGTTCCCGATTTAGACCATCTAGATAAGATTGATATCACCCGAAGATTTCGTTACCAGCAAAAGTTAAGAGGAGAGTTGCGAAAACGATTTCGTTCTGAATATCTGGGACAATTGATTTTAGCAAAGTCTAATAAAAGTTGCAAAGAGTTAAAATTGAATGATATTGTCTTAGTGGAAGATGACAACAAGAAAAGAGTTTTTTGGCCACTAGGACATGTCATAGCTATGTACCCAGGAAAAGATGGTATTACTAGAGTGGTGAAAATAAAAACTGTTTCTGGAGAATTACTTCACCCAGTACAACGTGTTTACCCCTTAGAAATTGAAACATCCAGCGATTCAGTTGAAGAGGCTCAAGAAACGATAAACCAAGTAAAAGATAAAAATAAGGTTCAGAGTTGTGCTGTGCCAAAGAAAACAACTAGGAGCGGAAGAGCTGCACAATTGCCATCAAAGCTACAGGACTTTGAACTTTCTCAAATAACCTTTCTAAAATTTTGGACTTTAATTCTTGGTTCTTGAGTAGTTATTTAGTTTTCTGTATTGTATGTTTAGAAAAGTGATTTTACAATGCATATTTATGTTAAAGAGTGTTCCTGCTTTTTTGATGTTCATCAAAAAAGGTGGGAGGATGTTGTATTTTACTATAAATCGTTTGAGTTTTATGTTTTTCTAAATTAATTCTTCCCTGTGAGTGATTGGCAACGTTTTGTTTTGTTTTAGAATACGGATGAAAATAAAATAAATAATGGTTGTGTGTTAGAACGTTCTAATGTCATTTTTAATATAAAATAGTTATGAAGAGACAAAATTGGTTAGATTTAGTCATATCTAACAAGAGGCATTACTTAATTCCTGACCTTTAGTTGCGTTTCTGAGGACACAAATTAATTTTAGTCCTCACACCAGAGCATTCCTGATAGGTTCAGAATGAAAAAATCATTTTTAAACCTGATGTTACAAACCAGAAGATTCCAATTGGTCATCCTGGAAATTAGTCACTCAAATTTTCTAAACATATTGGAAGTCGTGGACTAAGAATTACGAAACATAATCGCAAGTATACAATAAGTGGAAAACTTCAATTTATAACATACGAGTGAACCATATAATTCCTCTATAAAAGAAGATAATTTCCCATTTTTTAAGTGAAAAATGATCAAAAACGTTATATATATATATATATATATATATATATATATATATATATATATATAATATTTATAAAGGCCATGATGATGCAATAAAAATTGGGAACTGGAAAACTTTGAGCCAACTAAGAATATTAATACATAAATTGTTCAAATTTCCTATTAATGAAAATTGATGTTTTTATTATTCATTTTAGATTTGAAGTAGGAATTCCATATTTTGATTCATCTTTTGACGTTATTTTATTAATATTGCGCTTATTTATTGATTTATTTATTTTTGTCGAGAGCCAGACAGACTGGCAGTATGGGTGCGCTGCTCTACTTTTTCAATTGAACCGCAACTGGGTGTGGAGTCCGACTTCCTCAGTACGCACATGCCATATTTACCTGTTTATAGTGTAGGCAGCTATTTATACTCCATTCACACAAGGAAAGGACAAAAACAGGATTGAGAGAAAGAAAAAGTACATCGATGCCAGAACCGAGATTCGAACCCAGGCCTTTCATGCATCTTTCACCCAACTTGAGATTTCTGCCCTCTCAGATTTTTCGGCAGAAAATTTTCCTATATATGTTTTTTTTTTTTTTTATCTCAACAAATGAGTTGTAATTTTTCCTATTTTATGAGAATCAGAAAATAAGGAAATCCAAGGGTCCAAGATCTGAAAAATACGGTGGATGGGGAAAAGTATCCCTATCAAACTCCAGCAATTTTTGACGAGTTTTCAAACACACATGAGGTCAGGCATTGCCAAGATGAATTATGACGCTAATCTGATTCGCTATTCATCTTATGATTTTGTTCGATTGCTGTTTTCAATTTATCTAATTGAGAGCAATACGTTTCCTAATTTATTATTTCATTATTTGGTAAAAGCTCATAATAAAGAATTCTTTTCCAATCACATCAAACATAGAGCTTCTTCGTATGAAGACCAGCATTCGGTGAAAATGTGGTCCCGCTTTTCACACACCTTTTACAATGAACATTTCTATAAATTAAACATTTCTCGTCCTGCGTAACTAATTGCTTCAGAACTGGTGTCTCCTCGTTACATTTGTAAAGCAAGTTGCAAAAGGAGATGCGATCCAACAGATTATATAGTGCGGAACCCATACAAAAGACGATTTACGTAGACAGCTTTACCTTATTTATATGGATGGATGATTTTGATTTATTTAGGATTTACTTCTATTTGACGCAATGTTAACCATCAGTTACTTTCAATTTATATTATAATCAAATCTTTCTCTGTGGAGGACAACCTACCTAGGGGTGTTCTTGATCTTCAAGGGCGAAATTTTAACTTTATACCGAGCAAACCCCTTCCGCACAGTTCTTTCGGCTACAGCACAGAAAAACATTAAATGATTATAATGTATTTTATTTGCTGCCATATTCTAAGGTATATAAAACTGATAAAATTAACAAATCATAACTAAGCTTTTTTTTTCCAATACAATGGGTGATCGGTTAGCGAAAAGTCCAGACTGCGAACAAATCAAAAAACGAAAGCTTTCATGAACGAGCATTTAATTCGATACAAATTAATATCACGTAATGAAAAAAATATTTAAATTTAAAAATATAAAATTCAGTTATTACTGAACGCTTATTAGCTTTTTTAAACTATTCTTAAATTTTTAGTTTTACTTAAAAAAAAACATAATTAGAGAGCAGTTTTATATCGCAAGTTTTACAGAATCACATCATATTTTAAAAAGTTTAACTGACTTCTCTGAAAAGAATCAAAATCATTTATTCTAGTGAAAAAGCATTAAACAGCAATTACTTCAATAATAATCTTAAACTGTTTTGCTTTATATTAAACATACATGATAATTGAAGAAAAGTATTTTAAAGCAATAACTAAATATCCTATTAAACAAACTGTTTTTTCACATCAATCAAGGTAAAAATTGACTTTCAGTAGTATAAGTTTCATAAAAAGATCAAATAAAATGTATTATTAAATTAATGAAATGGCTAGACAAACGTACATCAAATATCACTAATTTAAAGTAAATTTAAGAAAAACATTAAATTAATATCCTAATTTTCATTTACTAAATGTAATTTACAAAAATATGTTTTAAGACTTAAGAATAAAGGTCTATATTCAATCAAATATAAATATGAGTGAAAGATTTGGCTTAATTTTTGCAGAAACTGTTCCCACTAAAAGTAGAGCAACTACTAAATACTTTTACTATAACATGATTAATTTTTAAGTTTATATAATTATTTCTATTTGTATGAAAGCTACAATAAATTTTAACGAAATCAATATGCTTTACTAACAATTTGGAATAAAATTTTTAAATGACTAATTTGGTATTCTTCTCAAGAGCTTTTTATAACTCATTTAACACAAGCAACTCTTTAACCAAGTATATTAAATATGTTACATTTAATGACGTTAATGAGCTAAGTTAAATGACAGATAAGTTAATCCAATTTTCGGCTTTTCTTATTTAATTTACCAATAAATTTATTTAACATATTTATTGAGATAGAATGTTGATGCTTTCCATTTTTTACTTTCAGTACACAAAATTTTGTAGTTAATATTTTGAAAATTGAATTTTGCTTTAAAAAAGATATAAACACAAACTAAGTTTCCACTTCTTATCTTTATACTTTCTTTTAATTAAAATGAAACTTTTTGAAAACAATTCCTTATTTTCTACTCATAATTTTAAGGCGTTTTTCTCGAATTGTTTGATATAATACGGGTATTTCAATTCAGATAAAATAGCCAAATTTTTATAGTTAAAGATAAATCAAGTTTTGCCAGTATTTTTATTTATTTATTATTTTTTTCAGTCATTTCTTTAGCAGTATCAGAACAATTTCAGGCATTAAATGAGTACTTTGTGCTTTACTTTATTATAAGTAAGCATATTATATAAAAAATAAAACTTGTATTATAAAATAATTATCAAAACACATATTTTTAGTTTATTCATCGTTGAAGTAATATCATTGCATTCCAAAAAACAGAAACAAAATTATTTTGAGATCAATTAATGTAAAATGAAATAAAATTTTACTAATAACTTCAAACATTTCCTAAATATAATTTTGTTAAATAATAATTCTGTACTTTTTCTCAAAATTCTTATGGTATAAATTAAAGCTTGTATAAGGACAAACATGTACAAGAATAATTGTCCCATTCTTTCCTCAGAACAAAATATATTCAAACGTGGGTTTTTTCTAAGAATTAAATTTAAATTTAGAATTGCTTTGCAAAAATACTAATTTGCTATACGAAATATTTCTCTTAATTTAAAAGTTTAAATTTCCTAAATTTAGAAAATTTTCAAATAAATTTATCAAATTTAAATATGTATATAAAATAAATATACAAATTTACTTTACATAATTATAAATATAATTTTATTATAAAATCATTATTCAAAGAATTTCAGGCATAAAATTGAATTTATTAAACCTTTTATTTTAATTTAACCCCAAAAAATCCTTTAATTAAAATTCGAATTTATTTCTATTTAATGAACATTTTTTAAATCTCATATATTTTATATTTCGATGAATACTTTCTATACAAAGTATTTTTCTATATTTTGAAATCTTTAAAAACACTATTATCAAAAGTGAAAACTAGAATCTATTCAGTCTCTTAAACTGTTTTTAAATAAGGTTGAAAAGTTTTTTGACATAATACGTTTCCTTGGGATGAGACAAAATTGCTTTTTCTGGTTAACAAGGCATTCAGCTTCTTAGTTTCATTTGACAGTCAAGTCTTTCGAAACGGTAAAATTATGGTTGATTTAACCCGTCTTTTTTCCAAACAACTGCATTCAATACTCTATTTATTTTAATTTACTGAAGTGGAAAGAAATAGTACACAAGTGACAGTCAATGTTTAGAAACATGTTTCCTGTGTGGAAACGATTTCTTTGAAATGCATCGACATGCTTTAATCATAATTCAACATAACTTTGCGTCTATCGTTTGACGATTTAATCTAAGTGCTTTTTTTTGGCAATGATGTTAAATGCTCCTTTCCATAAAATGACTGTAATGTTATTTTGTCATTTATTTGAAATCTAAAGTCATACTGAAAATGATATTTAATCAATATCTTAGACACAGAGATATTTTCAAAGAGGTATATATTAAAAGAAAGGAGCAATATCATAATTTACCATGAAAAATATGGCATAAAATACAGTGTACTGATAATTAAAAAATAAAGTCTCATAAAAGCACAAGAGGGAAAATAAAAATAATTAAACGCTGTTCTTTTTTTTCTTTTTTTTTATGAAAAGCAAGTTTTATCTTTTTAAATTTCTAAGTTTGAAAATGCAAATGCGCGTACTTGTAAAGTGATTTATCTGTATCTTAAAGAGATATGTTTTGATTATGACATAGAAGTTTTAATCAGAAAAATATATAAATGATTTAACGGAAAAAAACAATATCGCTTGATTAGCCTATTCTTGGAAAAAAAACTACAATCACAATTTCATGTGATAAAATGCCATAGAAATATAACAAAAATAAGATTTAATAAAGGTTGTGTCTACCTTTAACTTGAATTTATGACATCAACTTTCAGTGTTGTCACTTCAGATGTCATTTATCGAAAATAAGAAGAGAAAACCAGACAAGAAATAAATTGTTTTCCAACTCTACTATAGGTCTTGTTAGAGAAATTAAAGCAGAAACCTGTCTATCAAGATAATCCCAAATATGCTCTACGGAATTCAGGTCTAGAGCGCAAGCTACAAATCAAGACTCTCAAGAAATTTCTAAATAACTGTAGCTTGATGAGGTCTTCAGTTTTTATCCATTTGAAGGAAATCATTGCTAATTGCACTGAAATATGGTTGGTCATATAGATCAAAGATATCATCCTGATATCCAACTCAAATCAAAATTTTTCTCTGTCACACTGTGACCACCAAGTGGTTCTCTAGCTTAAACCATTATTCCTCCACCACTGTAATTGTACCTTTATACATTGCTGGACAGATTGAATCTGGTGGTTTGTTCCAGTCTGATTAGAACGCTTCCTGAATTGCTCTTTCATGTGTATCTGGGATCGTCTATACAGAAACACATCGCTGTCTTTTCCAAGAAACGTGTTCTCTTGCCTAAATAAGTGGGGCCTTTTCAGTCTTCAGGAGAGGGGCATATATACAACTGCCCACTTTGCACAGAGACTTGCATAGAAAAGAAGCCTTCGCACCGTATAGAGGGCAATCCTCTCCCTTATTGTACTCTACCTGAACAACAGAGTGGAACAAATTGTGGCATAGATGCTACAAGTCCTTTCGAGGCAAAATAGCTATGAAACAGTCTTATGTGGGATTTGTAGCTCGTGGCTCAAGTGGATCTTGCTTTTTGGATAAAGAATCTTTTGTTTGATATCGATTCCAAAGACAGCGGAACACATCGCGCTACACATTAATGAGCTTACTAGCATCAGCTTGAGAAATTCCCATTTCCATCAATTTGATCACCTACTATCTGAACGAATTGAGCATACAGCTACTCTCAGACATTGCGAGACTCCACTGACTATTGTCAACGAGTCTGCTAACAAAAGTTGAATATCGAAAAAAGCTACTCGCTTGAATAGGAAAGCTTGATATTTGCTTATTTTTCTGTTCCTCACATATACCTGCTTTTTTCAACAGAACAAGTTACTAGCTTTCTTTGCATAAATTTACGTAAATTTGTTTTCATCATTCATATAAAGTAAAAATGTTATTGTAATTTTTATTTATTTTATCGTGAGCTTAAAAAAACATGTTATTCCTCAAAATTTGGAAGTCTTTCTAAAACAATTTTTTTTTATTTCGTTTATAATTAAATTTTTATTTAGTATTTGTACAATATGCTCCTTTAGTATTAATAAAATTCTAAGAAGACTTTTCTGAACTTCCACATATTTTGAAAAAAAGAATTGTGAAAAAGTAATGAATTGTTTTATTATGAAACATTATAAAATGTTAGAATGTTTTAAATTTTTCCTACTGTCTCAAATATATTGATATTGATGAAATACAAATTAAAATCGAAAATTCCATATAATGACCTTATGTTAACAGCATATTTCTGTATTTTTTATATAAATATTCAACGAATTATATCACTTTTGATTCTATAGGAATTAAGACTCAATGATTTTGCCACCATTTAATGAATTAATGCTACCATCATATTAACTCAATAGTCTATATGAATAAATATATTTTTTATTTGAATAAAATATAGCATTTTTCTCATTTGAAGAAAATGTATTTAAATAATGTATTTAAATATTTTAAGAATTAATTATTTAAACTATGCATGCTTACTTATTTGTTAATATTCAAAATAAATATTCTTTACAATTTTAACAAAACATAATTTATATTTAATTTTAAGAGATGCTTAATTTTTTTCATTTCACATTGGAAGTGCTTCAAAATTTGCTATTACTTTCCTGTCTCAATTCTTACATTAGATGGCATCCGTATGTTCTATTTTAATCACAATTATGAAAAATTTAAGAATTTTTTTTTCATTCTATTAGGTATCTTTACTATATGTTCATTATATGATATAATATACACTTATTGAAAAAAATTAATATGGATTGTAGTAAATGAGAATATACCAAAATTATTTTCTCTGAGTTATAAAATGTGCTTAGATTTATAAACAGTTATACAACAAATTATTTTCAATAAAACCTATAAGTGCGTGTAAAATTTATCTTAATGATGTGTGAACCAAACCTAACTTTTTCTCAATAATTTATTTAATTTATTTAGACGCAAATAAATCTTATTAAAATAAACTTGTTGTATTGAAAGGTACCAATAAATATTAATTTTAATGGTAATATTTATTGGTCATAATACTTCTTTTTTACTTTATAGCTATTTTGACTCAGTTAAAAATTTTTACTATTGTGCTAAAATATCCATACCTAATACGAACGCTAAATAACAGAAATATTGATTAAAACGTCAGGGTGTAACAATTCAGTATCTACATAAATCAACCCACTTAATTTTAAAGAGAGTAATTAGAAAATATATTATTGCATAGATAATACCAATACATCCCATATTAGTGATAAATCCTTGTTCGTTCATCATAATATTAATTCATTTTGACAAATATACTATGACCAAGACATTTCTGTTAATCCTTTTCTGAGCGCAGCTAACCATTATCTGGTTGCAAAACGCCTTTCCAAATTTATACTCCTTAAGACATCATGAATGATAAAAGATAATCTGAGTATAACTTTAAATAAATAACTTCCATTTAATAGATATATGCAGGAATCTACACTCAAAGTAAACGGAGAGAGTTTTATGTGATTATTTTTTCATGCATCACCAATTATAAATCCATGTTATTGTTCAATCAATAATAGAATCTTCATATATATGCATGAAAATTGAAAGGAATAAAAATTTATTTCTGAATAAAAAAATAATAAAATATATTTTATCGTCATTAATGATTGTCAACTTCACACATTTTTTAAAAGTAGATATATTTGAGTACTTTATGAAGTTGATATGTGTGAACTATTCAACTTCATAAAGTACTATATCAAACAAAAAGCTTAGCAAATATAAATTCTTATATACATAAATATTACTCTGCAAATAAGAATTACTTATAGTCATGTATGCTATAATTACAACTTCAATGTACTTTAAATCTAATAACTTACATCAAATTTATCGTGCAATATTTTTTTCTTATGTTATTTTGTTTTTTTAAAACAGAAATTATATATATATATATATATATGTATGTATGTATTTATAATTTACAGTTCTATATGAGTATTGACATGTTTATTTAAAGAATGATTGTGTGTGTGTTTATCTGAAAATTATTTTCAATTTGCTACATTCACTAAAACAACACTCTATTCAATCAATTAGGATTGCTTTCTTGACAGTTCTGCTTCTTCAGCCTATTCCTGGGAAGATTGTTTTTCTATTATTTTTAGTTGCTTTACTTCTGGAGATAGCAAAGATTTTGGATGACTCTTCAAAGACCAACAGACTTCATCTCGATTAATTTCTCTTGAGAGATGACACCAATTGCTTCAGAGTGCGACTATCTTTCTTTCTTTATATTGCGTCTCTTAATACAACAGTTCGCGTCTTAGAGAAATTATAACTTCAAGTTTTTTTGCTGATTAAAACATAAAAAGCTAGTTTATGTACATTTATTAATATTTCTCCGCAATTTTCAAATTAAACGCTACTTCTTTTTTTCTATTCCCAGATTAAATATTGTGGACCATAACAAGACATTTGCTGTTTATGTTACATTTCAAAACATGCATAATAGTATTTCCTTTAATATTTTTATAAAACCTTAGATAAGGATTTGACAAAATAATGGACATTACTTCTAAGCTTGAAAAAATAAAATATATGGCATGAGTGAAGTATAAATTCCTGTACATAAATAAATATTTTTAAAGTAGAGGAAATTTGAAGTCAAAATTAAGGTAAGGTGCTGTAAAAAGGATATCATAATTTTATACTAAAATCTTTTGTTTCATAATTTATTTAAATTTCCATACAATTCAATCATCATCAATCAGATTCGAGTTAGAAAATTCAGCATGAAAAATTAAATTACATATTTTGGAATTTTAAAATACAATTATCTTTGAATGTTTAATTACTTTACGAGTAATTCACAAAACTACTTATATAACTGGTAAAAGTTACTAGAAATTTAGAGTTTTCATTTAAAATTCTAGTGTGTGAAATAGAGAATCCAACATTTAAATAATTTTCTAATTTTTAAAATGTAAATACGATACATTTATGAATAAACTCACAAAATCTTAAACGTGAAAGCTATTAATCTTGTAAAATAATACAAATAGTATTTTATTTATCTTACATTATTTAATCGTATTAAATTTCCAATGTTATAAATAATCAATTAATAAATTAAATAAAATCTATATTAAATTATTCATCTTATATCTGATCAAAATAGTAATTTAAATTAATTCTTGGAAAGATTTTTATCATATCTAACTCTCTGCACATATTAAATATGAGATTATTTTAATATTTTATTTACATATTTTCAGCTTTTTATTTCATTTTAATTAAGCCTATGAGGATTACAATTACAAAAATCGTTACAATTAGCTTCTAAAGTTTTCATTTTTAAGAATATCAACAAGTTTGTAAAAACTCTTTCTTGCAATAAATCTTACAATTTTTATAAAAAGCAATATTACAGCTGCCAAAGTCTTTACTTAATACTTTAATAAAGCACTGTTTTTTTTATTACTTGCGAAACTCTTTTTAGTTTTTTAAATATCCCAGTTTAAACAACAAATTTATTAAAAAAATATTACGTTCGTAAACCAAATAATAAATATTTTTGATAATAAGTATCAAATATTTATTTTAAAAAATTTATTTTGAAGAACTGCAATTGGAAATTAATCTCAAAAAATATTTTTGAATTCTTCCTAGATATTTCAAATATTTATTAGGAATTTTTACCATTGTTGATACAGTTGTTTATTTTTGAATAAAAATCTCAGAAATTTAATTAATATAGGTATTAATCTTACACGTGAAAGATATTAATTAAATCTAAAAGAAAATGTAATGACACAACATTATTTTTTAAGTTATAATTCTTTTTAAATTATTATTTCTTTTCTCTATTTATGAAACAATTCAGTTTTTACTTTTTTAAATTAAGTGAAATAAAAATTCGTGTTAACTATGCTACAAATATTCCTCTGATAAATGTTTATTAGAATTATTAAAAAATGTAAACCGTAATTATTGTTTGGTAATTTGAATATTTAAAGAAAAAATATTTGATTATTAATTAAAATGTGTTTTTTAAGTTATTTAATTATTCTCTTTTGAATTTAATTACATTATTATTTAATCAAATTTTTATTTGTTAAGTACATTTTTTATTTATGTTTATTTTACAACAAAGGTTTTTAGTTTAGGTCTGTCATAACTCTTATAGAGTAAATGAATTTTTGTAGGAAAGAAATTAGTCGAGTTCTTTCTAACTTTACATAACAATTAAAAACTTAGTATTTTCTAAAAAAGTCAGTATAAGAAATATTATTTTTTTTTATTTTTAATTTCTTACTTGATAATTTTCCATTTCAATATCGAACCAAATACTTTTTTTATTTTTTTTATTTTATTTTATTTATTTATTTATTCTTTGCCATTCATTTATACGGCAGTCACTTATTAATGTAATGTAATTTTTTTAAACAAAAATAATTTTATTTTAAGTTCAGATTATATGAAAAACAATTTAAAATTTTTATCCAGAAAGAATGATTTGACAATTATTTTTTAATCAGGACTTTGCAGGTAATAAAAAAGTTTCTAAATACATCATAACACTGTCTCTTAATTATAAATACTTGATTAATCAATGTTAGATCTTTAAACTCTTTAAGAAAAGGGTAAAATTAATGGAAGGACTGTTACCTAGTTATTTTTTACCGTTTTTAAACTTAAAAATAATAATGATTATTAACTGCAGAAAAACTGTGACAATAAAATTCCTCTTACAAATTTTACAAAAAGTTCCTTGCGCTTTTTTTCGTTAGGTTCTTAACATTTTTTAAAAAAATAAGCAACAAATTAATAAAACAAAAATTGAATTCCAGGTTTTCAACAAATATAATATTGCTGCAACATTAAAAAAAGAAACTTGAAAAACATATTATTGCGTGATTTATCATCCAATTTTGCCCTTAAAAAGTACTACATTTGATATGTTAAACTCAATTTATATTTTCTAATTACCAGATTGATTTTGTTGTTGCTTGTAATGACAGTTGGCAACGCCAAGCCGGCCCGTCAGAAATCAGGAGAATGAAGTCAAAGGGGAGAGCGTCTTCCGTTTTTTGTGAATTGAGCACCCTCATACAAAGGTGAAAGTACGTCTTTTGGCACATAGATGGCAGCACTATCTGAATATTCCAATTTAGAGATTGTAATCAGTCAAGACCCCTAGCCTGGCTCCAACTACCACTAGAGGTATTAATTTGTAATGGGAACATGGAGGAGATTTTTATCCGACATGTTTTACGTGCTCCTGTCGCTATTAGTGAACACGACGGATCTTCGGCAAAGCTGGGATTCGAACTCACCACCTTTTGGTAACGAGGAAGACGCCCTAACCAACCAGACAACCACGGCATTGGAAGAATTTTAATTTAATTAAATCAAATCAAAATTTTTTCATTTTAGATTACATATTTGTATAAAATAATCAAATTTCTTGTATTTACTGTTATAAAGATTTTATAAAGGTTAATTGTATTTTGTAAGCATATAATCTATAATTTGCTTCAATAGTATCCCTAGTAGCAATTCAACGGTGGGCGGTCATTGGGCAAACGCCTCAGGATGATGAATACTCACCGGGCCCTGCGCGGCAATAGTGCATGGAACAGTGCACTATTTGTCACCTCTATCGGGGAGCGGCTGCGGTATCACTCCCCAGTGAATTCAAGTGACCGGTGCGATGAGTTTATGGCAAATGGGCCGATGAGTTACGTTGAGTTCGATGAAAAGGCAGTGAGTGTTGCGATGATACTATGCCATGCATTTTTATATTCTACTCGGACAGCAAAGCTGTTGTTTTGCTTTTATATATCAAAAATACACTATCGTTTAATAAACTTTTTAACGATAATGTATTTTTGCTTTATAAGCTTGACACACAAAACCAAGGAAAACAAATTTTATTTATATATTTTTTCATATATAAAAATATTTGTGTTGAAAGAAATACTTTAAAAAAAAATTTGATAGTATATTTATAAATGAAATTTACATGTAATTTGCAGATCTAATATTTTTTTTCTCTTGAACACATTTCAATAACTTATTGAGTGTCACAAAGTTGGCAGATTCAACATATAACTTCAGTTTTAGAACTTTTTTTTTTAATGATATTCAATAAATTTTCCTAGAGATCATGGTCATCAAGTTTTTTTTTTCCCCTAAAGTAATTTCCTATTTCAGAAAAATAAAATTTAATTCAGCAGAGAGTAAAGATTTTCCAATTTTTTTAAAAAAATTTCCAATTGAAATTTAATTGTATAAGTCTGAAAAAATTTATTATTTATATTGCTTTCATAAGATTTATATTTTACTAAGTCCTCGTGAAATTCATTTAGAAATTAGTTTTGAAAATGGAGATTAAAATCATAAGTTATTGATTTAATTCTTCCAATATATTTGATACACAGAAAAATATTATCATAGAACATTTTTAAACTACAGGCTTTGATAGATTTAAAATACATTGATTATGTTTTAATTTAGAACAGACTACTTTATATCCATGATCTTAGTTGAATTCATTTTTGATATTCTTTCATTTTATATAAATAGCAGAAAAGTTCACTTAAACATGAATATTCTTGAAATTTTCAAAAGCAATATTTACAGAGTTAAGGGTGATAAAAAAATGAGATACAAATTTTTTAGTAAGTATAAATTTTTTATTGTAATAAGATTAGAAATTCAGTTATATTCTCAGATAAATATATATATTCCTATTTGTGTGCATTTTTGCACTTTTTATTTTAATATTTATTACACTCTCAACTTCAATATTTACAAACTTAATCACAAAAATAAAATGTTCACAAAATATAAAGGTTTATTATTTTTATTTTTTATATATCAGACATATTATTACACACACATTAGGTTATATTTATTTATACAATAGACTGTGCTTTTTTTTTTTTTTTTTTTAAGGCTCTTCTTAAACATTTCCCACCTCTGTCAGGTACACACAGCCATTTTTTATTATATTGCTGTACATCAACATCTGTAACATGGCTATCATGATGGCGAGTAGAAGCTAAAAACAAATAAATAATGTAATATTAAGAAACAAAGTAAGGTCAACATTTCAAACATTTTTATAATTGATATTATTAATATTAAATTTTCTGTTAAAAACAATTATAAAAATAAAATATTATTAAAATTAAAGTTTAAACTAAGAAAGATAAGATGTAAAGTTAATCCATATACTCCAATCATCCTTTTGATCTAATGATAAACTTAGCATTTTAAAAAGTACATAAGCAAAGCATAAACAAAAAATAGTAAATATTTATTTTTCCTAACTGTAAGTAACAAACACGACATAAACTGAGAAAAAAATGTAATTAAAAATTAAAACTGGAAGTTATAAAATATTGTATTCTTATCATTAGTACAATGGTTATGATTCTGAAATATTTAGATTAAATTCAATTATTATAAATAAATTGTTACATTTGAATTTAATGATGGTTTCATATTGTAACAAAATATTAGAAATATAAATTATATTGAATAGTAACAAAATATTCAATAGTAACAAAATATTAGAAATATAAACTTATTAATTCCATCAATATTCATCTAATAACATCACTTGAGCTTGTACCATCTTTATTAGTCAAAAGTCAGCTGAAAATAGTAACAAAATATTAGAAATATAAACTTCAACATAAGTTTTAGTTCCTCAACCCAACTAATCATGTTAATGCTTTTTTACCTATCAATTAAATATTTTTATTTAGAAACTTTGTTTTTTTTTATATACCATTCAGATTGCTTGAATTACTTTGAAATTTACATTATGTCAGAGGAAAAATTCCAAGAAAGATGAAACCCAAACCAGGTCTCTGGAATTATTTATTTTTAAATAATTTTTACAGTAAAAATTTTAAACATAATTTTTGTTGCAAAAAATATATAAACACATATTATATATCTTTAAATTTCAAACATACAATTTGCATATTGTATACATTTACACTAAAGCGGTTTGATTATTTTTCCTTGTATTAATATGTGTAATATAAATATTTATATATTATAAAAACAATCTGTCTATCATACTTTAATATATTGTTTTATTTATGCCACAATATTTATCATTGACTAACAAGGAGAACAATGAAACTCATTTTCTTTTTGGATAATTACTACATATATCACTAATTTTTTTGTCATATATTAAACATTATGCACCAGATTTTTAAAATTCTCTTCAAACAAGTTCAATCTTCAAGTTAAAAAAAAAAATCAACTAAATAAACATTAAAAGACTCCAAACCTTCAATAGTTTGTAAAGGAAAAATTCATACACAGTAAGCAACCCACCTTTATTTGACTTGGACTTAATATCTTGGTTATACATTTAATACAAATATTAATATGCAAACTGTACAATTTCTTATGCTGGAAATTAAACAATCTAATTACAAATAGGACTTTAAAATTCTTATTAATTTTATCATGTAATAAATCATGAAAATTATTTTATCAAAATTAGTTATTACATGAACATGATTAAAGCTGGGATATATAGTTTAACATATGAAATATGGGAAACACAAAAAATTTTCTTTATATGGCAAAAGTATATCTTTACACATTATGTTAGTGAAAGACCATAATTTATGTTCGGAAAATTTGGATACCAAAAATATTTGAATATTAGTAGAGTCACATGAAATTTTATGAAATTCTTTTGAGACTTTATAAGATCTACCAAGTAACATAAATCATTTATTTTCACTTAAGATTATATCATGAGTCTTAATGTCACATCATGACAATTGTTTGAACCTTTAAGTGTGAAATAGGTTCTTTCTAATTTTAAATAGTGCTACCCAGCTATACTAAGTCTTAACATTAATGATGATTGCCTAAGAGATTGATTGTATAATTTCAAAATTTTCTGAAATATCTGTTAACTGCACAGCATTTAATTCTTTGTATCTTAAATACACTTGCCAAAGGGGTAGATTGAAGATCTAATAAGTTTTTTCAGCTTTCTTAAATAATTTTCAAACTGGAAAACACTAAAATTATCTAGGTGGCCATACCTTTTTACATTTTCAATAAAATGTGATAGTGCATAGATACTGTATGTGATAAATTCTTTGCCATACAAAATTGTACACTTCTCAACAAACTCTAAGAAAGAGCCACCATATTCAAAATATTCTGCAAGATTTTTCATTGACCAGTATTCATATTGAAAAATGTAACAAGAGGAAACAGTTGTAATATTTCTCAGATAACATATTTTTCAATAGAACTGGTTCTGTATAGAGAAAAAATTGTCGCCATTCAGTAGCTTTCCAAAGATCAATGTGTTTAAAATGGCAGTTTTTTTTCACCATCATTTCTCAAAGAAGCATTAATTTCTAGATAAGTCATCTTTCGATACCATTTACCCTTTTTTCACCTACTATTTATCATAACCATAGTAACCAGTAAACAATTTAGTACAAGTAACAAAAGCTCTTGATGGATATCACAAATTACTGCATTAACAAAAATTGAAATGTTTTTACCAAATATTGCAAGACCAGTATAACAATTTTTAAATCTTTAACTAATTCTTCCAGAAATTCATTGATATCAGGTTTCTTTTCAACAAATAAATACCAATGAGAAAAGGTGTATCTATTATCTTTCTAATGTTACCTAAAATTGGCCAAAATTTATATGAACTGTTATACAAAGGAAATCTATCAATATGTAAATTTATGCTTATAGTAAACTGTTTTAGTTTTCAATCCATATTAGAGTTTTTGCTTAATAGTGTTTTTTAAAGAGAAATGGATATATTCACTTTCTTGAATTTTAGATACAGAAACATAAGTAGGTGTACTGAGTAATGTTCTAGATGGCAATTTTGTATGATAAGGTTTAAGTACATTTAATATGTCATTTATAGCAACACAAGTTAAATTATGTTTCAAAAAACATTGTTTTAATTTCTCTTTAGGTATTGAATTGCTTAAGATATTTGACTCATTATATAAAAGTTAAGTATTTTGAAATCTTTAACTGTGGCACTACATTGTTGATCTGGGTCCATGTAATTTTCATTACTGGTTTTTAATTACTATATATTATTATTATTATGCATATTTATAAACTAAAAACAATAAATAGACTAAAGTACACAATAAAATTAATATTATTTCAAACACATAGTTTGTAATTCTTATTCGGACTTACATTTTACCAGTACAAAATAAATATAAGTCTACAAAGTGACAGAATTAAATAAATAGGCATTTTAAAGATATGTACTTGTTATTTATTTAAAAGAATTGATAGTACTTACCAAAATATTCTGTTATAAGTGCTTGCTAAAAATGATATAATAAATAATAGCTAATTCCAGAGCAAAATATAACTAAAAAAGAAATTTGTAAACACAATGAATTTCAAATATGGCGGCCGCGCATGCGTAGAATTTTTACTTATTCTACTCGTGATTCGTTTCAATCTCTTTGGTAAATACTACGGCTGCCGCTAATGACCACTGCATCAACAGCCGATGACGATGTCGAGCACAGTGTG
>JAPDSC010145627.1:37248-57886 GCA_026290005.1 Latrodectus geometricus
TATATATATATATATATATATATAAAGGTGAATAAAAGTACATTATATCCCGAATAATGGAGACACAACGGAAATTTGATTTCTACATTGTTGCTGAAAGCAACTTGTTTATTATTACGGATACGAATAATTTCATTGTTAAAAGAGAGATAAAAGAAAGTCCTAAATAGAAAACCTGTGCATTTCAACCAACAAAGCACGTTTTCCATCGACAGTCTTTGTGAGGAACTAAATTTTAGTAATGTCACATATCTTTCAACTAACTTCACATTCAGAACTTCTGCTAATATTGTTAGAGGAATAGTAGCGGGAAAGAATGTTCCTTTAAGCTATTCCCTCGCGTATATATTCTATTCTTCAGTTGAATTTAGATTGGATAAGCTTATGAATTACAGTATTCTTGTGAAAACTATTTTGTATTAAGTTTTATATTAAGTTACTTCCTGTTATGTACATTGAAAGAGATAATCGTAAATGTCATTTGAAAATAGTATGTGAACTGTTCATGGATATAAGGAGTAGCATTAAATCCTCATTACTCATCATAAATTTTGAAAACATTTATAAACTTGGGAATTAATTAAATCATGTTCGTAATTGGTGGCTAAAAATCTTGTTAATTTTCATTGCTGTCTGAAGAAAATAAGAAAATATATATTTGTTAAGATATATATCTGCTGCACCTTTTTTAACCTGAAACTAAAATTTTCTGGATTAATACTTAGAAGTGACTTTTATCTAATTTTCTCTAGCAGACATTAACCAAAATTTTCTCAGCTACTACTTAATAGAAATCAAGCAGTAAAAAATACAGCTCAAATTATAAATTAATTTTTTTTGTTAGTAACTAAAATTAGAAGACATATCAAGAGTTCATTTCTCGACTTTTATGGACTGAAAAACACAGATCTTGGCTTAAACAGAAATAAATTCATAAATGCAAAGAGATTTGAAAGTGTATAAGACTTTAAATATTTTATTCAATGAAAAATGAAAATAAATACTTATTACTTCATGCGTTATAAATGAGATATACTAAGCAAGTATTACTTAAAATAAGTCCAGTAAATAATTTCTCAAAACATTTAATTATAAATAAAATCCACTCGTTCAAATCTAAATTGGATTCAGAATTTCAATATTTATATTGAATATTATCTTGAAAATATTCAACAAAATTTGTTAAATTTTAAGAGTAGGAATAAAGTAAAATTGTAGATTTGAATAATATTTAGAAAGGTATGAAATTTGTACCCGTTTAGTGACAGTATTCAGTTATAAATGAAATATTTTTCAGCATTTTTAGAGTATTAAAGCTTTTTAAGAATTTGTTTAAAATATAAAAGATATTTGATGTCCAATTTCTCACTTTGTTATAAATGATAAAGTAGAGGATACTTACTTTCTTACTCCAGTGAGAGTCTTTTTAGCTTTAAATAAACTTGAAACGATCAGAGAGATTTTTGAGCACATCTTTAGCAGAAATGGCTAAGCTCATTTATCATCGGTTATGTACGTTGATAATCAATGTCATTTCATAGAAAAAGGTTTTTATTAACAACTTTTTTTTCTATCAAATGGAGTAGAAATTTTAGAATAAATATAAATTTGAAACTACATGTCGTTATAATTTGCTTCAACCATATGCGCTTAAAACCTCTACTCTAAACTTATACCAGCGGACAATTTAATATCTAAAATGTGGATGCCACTAAGAATGTATACAGAGACACATTTTATGCTCTGCAAACGAGCGAAAGGTGATTTGAGGTCTCACAACATGCTTCAGCATAGTTGGAATTTCAACAATGATGTCACAAGACGCTCTTGCTCGTGACGGACAGTGAACTTATTAACCGCTAAAAATCTATAATTAATATTTCATGACTTGTAAATACAAAGTTAATGTTGAATTTTTACATACATTCTCTTTCCAAATTAATAAAGAAAAGCTAAATATTTCTTTAGATTCTCAATTGCATCATTTGATTTCTTTCCATGCAATATTGGCTGTAATTCAATTTTAATGCTGTATTTACCAAATTTCAGGTAGCTTTAATTATATTGTTCGAAACAAGATGAAAAGGGAACGATTAATTTTAAATACTTTTGTATCAAAGTGTTATTTTAAATAATGTTTTATTATAAATATTTAATGTTTGTAGACTCAAGAGCAAGCCTCTTACTGATAAGCGTAGTCATAAAGAGGTAATGAAACATAACGAAAACATAATATGATCGGAAAAACTTGTAAAGTAAAATCAGGTACAGTTTATTTGTCTTATTCTGAAGTAAAAAAAATTACTAAAACGTTAGTCACTTATATAAGAGTTATTTGTAAGTGCTCTTATGATAAATTTTAATATTTTTACAATTTAGAGATGATATATCAATTTCCTTTCACCTCCATTGCAGCGGTATAACACTAAAGTAAACGAACATAGAAAAATAAATTAGAAGTGGATTTGGGGCAATCAATAGTAAATATAAAATATTATGAGAAATATGTATTCATCTCTAGTTTTATATTGAACTGCGGTATTTGATAAGATATCTTACACTCTGACAAACTTTAAAATGATTTAATTCTCTTTAAACATACTTTTTTTTTAATTTTCTGTTAAAATTCAAATTTTTATTGATAAAATCAGCACTAGATAAACACTAGAAAGAGAAAAGACATTTTAACGTATTTTGATGTCATTATAGTATTTTAACAAAGATAAGACCTTAACTTTTCAAATTAACTTTCTTTAGAACAAAATTATTCCACAAATTTTACAATGTAAACAATTTTGCAAAATTTTCGAAATAACTTCTGTTTACTTAAAATCAATATCTAAACCAAATCGCTATACATTAATTAAAAATTTCCAAAATTTTGCTATTTTACTCAATAAAATGTACAACATGTAAATTGAACAAACATAATCGCAATAATAATTTTCAGTAGCTGAAAGAGTTCTACATCAGAAACTTTCACTGGGAATCATACATTTGACCAAATTTTGCAGGTCCCACCATAATGCTAAGAAGAATAAAAAATATTTTGGTAGCAAAGGATGTTTAAGCTATCGAAATTCATGAAAAATAAATTCCGGGAAAACCAAATGACATAGGAAGAATTATTTATTTCAGGAATGTTTTGAAATGGTCATTGAAGTATGTAATTAAAAGGATTATTATCCGGTAAAGAAAAAATTTTTTGAATGTACTCTACTTGCAATAATGCAATGCTAAAATTTCTAACAAGTAATTGAAAAAGCATTTTATTTATAATAATCTACTGTGAAATATAAATTCTAGATTTTAACAAAATTACGAAACACATTTTATAAAATTGATATTCTCTGAAGAATTGTTATAATTTCTCCAAGAACTTAAAATTGTCTCCAGAAAATTTCCATTAATTTCCATTTCATATTAGTATCTACTATGCTATATTTCGATAATCATTCATAATTGAAAATATTTACATTTTACTCGACTTATAAAATAAGATTTATGATAATTAAATACTTAAAGGGAAATTTATATGTGACATTATTCATGTTAATTACGGTTTAAAATAGAATTCACAACATCTTTTCATGAAATGAAGTAAAATTCATTGTTAAGATTAAATTAAAATTATAATTTTGAGATGTGCATAAGTGATTTTAAAATAAATTAATTTTCCACTTTCTTGGAAAAGCTACTGAATAAAATTTGCTGTGATTTGATAAATAACACCAAAAATACATGAATGCACTTGATGATTATAATGTGCTGAAGGAAATATTTTTCATTAATAAAATAAGAAATCAATATGAAAATACGTTTAGCATAATTATTATTTTAAATCTATATTCATATTAAATATCTGGAATAAAAAATACAGATTATGCTTTAAAATTGATTTATTCTTTGAACTATTAATTTTAGATCAGTGAATAATACTTCTGAAATATTGTTTATTTCCAAATTATTTTAACAGAAATGGGTTAATTGGAAATAAATCAAGTATCTGTCACATAAAAGAAAATTATTTTAAAAAAAAATTAAAATTAATGCTTGCATCAGGTTGAACTTTTCCATTCATATAAAATAACAATATTCTTTAATGAACAATTTTTCATTGATTTAATTTTATCTTGCAAAATATATTCAAGAAGTATAACAAAACGTTCAAAAATTATAAAGTTATTAATCATTTTTAAATTCAAGTTCTATACTATTCTTTATTTTTCTCCTGAATTGTGCAATTTTATGGATGATACAATGAAGATACTGATATTCAAATTTATAAGGTATATTTTTAAAAAAAAAATCTTTTGAGGGTATATATATTGATTTTTAAGGCCCGCTCTCACAATAAAATAGAATAAGATCCAACACTAAATGCTTCCAAAACTAAGAATAATATATTTAATATATAAATTCAAAAACGAAACCAGCTCTTGTAATTTTAAGCATTGTAAAAGTAATATATTGAAATAAGGAGAATACTTTTGATAAAAGTTTTTACCAAAGCAAAAAAAGAAGCAGTCTTTTTTCCATAAATCACATTGATTTCAATGAATTCGCATAAATGATAGATGTATTTTTATTTAATAAGTATACGTCAATAATACTAGAATAAAAGTCCCTGATGTCCTTTAACCAGCGTCCAACAAGTTAGGAGGTTTTGATGTGCGCTTTTAAGTAAAGACAAGCATTACTTCGGATGTTTGACGAGTTGTCAAGGTCACTTACGTTCGATATTCATTCCAGCAGTTAGTGAATGTCTCGAAAATGATGAATGGTGGTAGTTTGGGGCACAGACCCATCTGAGATGTCAAGCTAAAGTGCAAATGGTAACTGGTGAAAATGTAAGCTATAGTGTGGGTTAAAATGGGTAAAGGAAAAGCTGAATTGGCTGAAAATTGGCGTGAATCGCAGCAAAGAATTTCTATTTTGCATTAAATATATGTCGCTATACAATTTAAATTTTATTTTTTTAAGTAATAATGAATTATTATTTAACTTTGAAATAGAATAATCAAAATAATATTATTTGATTTCGAGTACTTTAAACTAAATATGTAAACATTAATTATTATCCATTCCTTTACTATTATATCAATAAGCTAAGAATAAACAATATTTATTTTCGAATATTTAATATAAATTTAAAAGAAAGGGTAATTATAAGGAAATATCTGGCAATATGAATTACTTTTATTTAAAATAAATGACTAATATTTTCATTTAAATTATTAACAGTATTGTAATTTTTTAATATTATTTTTCTGATACATTATACGAAATTTATGGAACAGGGTTATTTAAAAATTGAAAAGATGAAAATAATTTCATATGAAAAGAATGAATTTAATAAAACATTTTTCAGATTCTACAATTAAATATAATGTAAAATCAGTCATTTTAAAATATTATTTTCTCTCATTTTTTTTTTATTTATTTTACTTAAAAACTTGCGAATAAAACTAAATACTTTGATTCAGCTGTTGAATTTTTTATCGCGATTTCTAATAATAAATTTACAATATATTTTGGAAAGTATATTCTTTTTTTTATGATTCAATATCACATTATGTGAAAAGAAACAAATGAAAAAAAATTTGATTAAAATAGGTACATTATTTAGGTTATACGAATTTTATTGCTTTAGATCTAACGATCCTTGAAATAATTTCTACTTCTTAATTACAAAAATTTGATATTTAATATTGAGAAATATTTCAGAATATAATTTTTTTTTACTGTCACAGTGAATAACTCTGCTCATACTGAGTTAGTTATTTCACTTCACTGTGCTAGAATACACACACACTCATAAACGTAATAACGCATACTTTAAATTTGATCATATGTAATACTTATTAGCTATTTTTATAATATTCATAGTTACAAAATAGCTACCATTATGTAAAATAAATTCTGTTGATCATAAAATTAGCTTAATTTTTTAACAAGTCCTTAGATATGTAATTTTGTAAAATGAAAATTAGAATAAAGAATTATAAAAACATAAATTTATTTTTTATTATAGAAAATATAATTTTGTATTCAGTACTGCTTTGTTTACAATATTGGATTATTCCACTGAAATTTATAAACAATAAATATATATTTTTCCTGTAAATAACTTGAATAACGTCAAATAATTTACATTTAAACATATTAAGAAAATCCCGCATGGTTGTAAAGGTATGATATTTTTTTAAAATACTTTAAAATATATCTTATACTAATTATTTTCTTTCATTAAAAATAGTCAAAAGAATTAGAGAAAATAGGAAATGAAATTGTTTTACTTTTTTTCACCAACCAGCTAAAAAAAAGTTTAAAACTATTGTATAATATTTTTTTTAATTTTTTAGCATCAATTAGTATATTAGTTATTTTTAATATCGAAGTAAAATTTGGCTCATTCACTTTAATACTGCTATATATGAATGAATTTAGGTTTTTTGTACAAGTATTGTTTACAATTGTAATTACTGAAAGACTAATTATATAATACTAGTTTAATTAATGTAATATATGTTAGAAAAATTCATTTCAAATAAAAATAAAAATATTTACATTATATACAATATATATATAGATAGATAGATTAAAATTAAATTTTATTTAATTTAAAAATTAGAAAATTTATTCTTATTAAATTACTTTAAAAAATTATTTTCTGCCCAAAAAAATAATTTTTAAAAGTTATTTATTTAATATTAAATAAACTTGAGTGCGTAGGAAATGCTAATTAAATAGCATATATGAGATCAAATTTAGAAACATCAGAATAATTTTTCATGGAGTTTTATTTATTTTTTACAACAAGATATATAGGGGAGATTCTTATAGATCATTTCACCGGATATTTTTGTGTTGGAGAAGCGGCATCGCTTTGTAAATGTAATAGATGGGTTTGGATATTCGTTTTCCTTTTGATGTCATGTGTTCTTATGCCCTGCAGTTACAAATATATTTATCTTCTTCTATCTTATTGCTTTTTGCAAAAAATTAAAAAAAAAAGCCCGGACAGAACATAAAGATGTCCTAGACCATCACTGAATAGTACTTCTTATTTAGAAAATACCGTAAGTAAGATTCCATATATATTTGATTTTTATTTGTGCACAACAATCCATAGCCCTAATTATTTATTTTTCTGTATTTTAAAGTATTCCTCTCAAACTTACATAATAAAATCTTACTCAAACTTTGTAAATAAAATCTCAAACTTTATTTAATAATATTACAGTATTTCTTCTTAATCCGAGTGCATCTTAGATTCAAAGTTCCAAAGATCAAGTTTTTCGAACATGATTTAATTAAAATAAATTTAAATTATGATTAATTTCTGTAATAAATTATTTTCAAATTCTTTTCTGATCTATAAAACTATTACCTAATTAGATGAAATATTATATAATGGTTTTACAGTTCTGGCTATTGAAATGATTTTCAAAATTTTCGTATATAATATATGGTGTTTGTGACACTAACATTGCATTAAAATGAAGAAAATGTCTAACAATTATCTTATACCGAAATTGCAGTTCAGTGGTGTTATCATGGAAAATTTGTTATTATGATTGGCATACGGATGAAAAAGCATTTTTCTGATTTTATATAATAGATATTCTGCAAATCACTGATATTAGACTTCCTCATCTCTGTTTGTTAAAAGGATATAACTCTGGAAAATATAGAATTTATCTATTCAAAACGATCATAACCTCAGCAACTGGATATTTGTAACAGTCAAGAAGACCAATATATAATCTGTATGAATTTAATAAGTCATATAGCTACATCCTGAACCTTTATTCAAATACATAGCCTTTATTTAAGTACTATAGTGTTGTTTTCAAGACATTGACATCTGTATAAAACATTTATTGATGGTTTAAGCATTGATTGTGAACACTAAAATCATCACTTTTGTTACACTTGTTCTGTATCCTAGATAGGTCCATCTTAGATTTTTAAATCAATGACAAACATGGAAGAAATAACACTCAATCACCTTATTTTTAGAGAAATCTGGTTCTTTTGATGATATCATAATGGTTGAAACACTGTTCGATTTTATTGAGAATGGTGTTGATTACCAAATACATTCTTCGTTATTATAATAGGGGTCCACTTCGTCAACTATATTCAACTGCTTCCTAAAGATGGAATAAGCATTGTATTCACATCTTAATCGTACTTTATTAATGTTGATAGTATTTTGAGGAATAGTCTTTGGATTACTATGTTAAAGCAAAAAAGATACGTTTAAGCTGGATGAAGCATGACTACATGTTGGTGGAATTTTACTTACAATATTTGTTGCCATAGATGCTCAGTTGCTAACTTGACCAGCATGTTTTCTTCCCATCTCACCAATCAAAAATATTTTTTCAATGGTTACTGAACTACTGTGTAATCCTCCAACGTAAATCACTACGATCAATATGAATTTCAAATGATTGATTAACTGATTGGCCAACAATTATACGTGAATTCATTTCAGTTATTAAATCATGTTTATTCGGTAGACGAAATTTTCTCGCAAGAGTTATACTGTTGCACCTAGAAAAGATAATGTATGGCAAATTTCTTAGAATTTTAATCATTTGTTATTTACATTAATATACACTGCTCAAAACAATTAATGGATATTGTAATTTTATATAAAATAAAGATATAAGCGAATTTTTTTGCCGAAAATGAGGGAAGAGAATCACAAATGCAAACTTCAAAAACAAATGCAAAAAAAAAAATCGCAAATGAACATTAATTTCGATAACAAATAATGCCTATTTCTAGATTCTGTTCAAGAAATTAATCACAGTTATTTATTATTATTATAAGTTCCTTCTATAAGGTGCACTTACAAAGAATGCTAAAAATTTCATAAATTAAGATTTTCTTTTTCATAAGCAAATTATGGTCAACATGTTATAGTCACTACAGCATGTGTTATGGTCACTACAGGTCCAACGAATATGTAAATATTAAATTATTTGTATTTACTCATAATCAATCATTATGTTAACAGTAACCGTTTTATTTTTTTAGAATAATAACCTTCATATTTGAAAATTACATCAGAAGATAATAACAAACGATAAATACTCATTATTTTGTAGTTTTTCATAAAACAATGCAAACATTTTGTTTCTTCTTAAAACTTTAAAAATTGGAATGAAACTTAAATCAAAAAGTGTTATTGAGATAAGTATTAATTCGGAAAATACTTACGAATTTTATTAGATTAATTGCATGAAATTGACATTCTTATTTGTATTTCATGATCAAGTTTATAATCTAAATATTTTAAATAAGTGATTAATAATGAATTTGAAATAATAAAGATTTATATTATAAACTATTTGTTATTCAATGAAATATTAAAAGGAAAATTTATTATAAAGAGAACCAACTGATATTATAATACAAATTTAAATATAAATGTAGTGGATGGAATAAAAATATAAAGTCATATATTTCTCAGCCTTCGTTATTATTTTGTTTTATTCAAGTACTAAAACTGTAAAATAATCCAAAATATAAAAATTTTCAAAATTTTGATGTTAAAATATAAAAGCAAAATAAAAGAAAATACCTTACACAAAGTGAAATGTCCTCAGCTTCTTTATAGAAAAATGATAAATTGCAATTGAATCATTTGAACTGTAGTAATCACCTAAATTATTATTTTAGCAGATATTTTTATATCTATTTTTAAAATGTTCTAAATGTCCTAAAAAATTTAAAAACAATCAATAGTATAATGCCTTGAGGCATTTTATAAAGCCCAAACTGAGAGAGGGTGTGTAAAACTATATTCTATAATGATTAATTCGCTGTTCGATTTTATGGCAATATAATGTTTAGGTATTACACACCATATGTGGAAAATATGTACAGAACTTATTAAAAGAGAAAAAAAGAAATTGTCCTATTAATTTGGTTTTCTCTTTTTTTTTTGATGAGTAATTTTGTAAAGTTCAAGTGCAAACTTGCATATTCTGTTTATCATAATCATTGTCTATTTCATGGAAGGCCCGTTGAGTATTCTGATAAAATACAAGAATTAATGATAAGAAAATGTAAATTATTATTCCACATATACATCTTGATATAAATGTTATATTCAAATAATGGAAGAAAATTCAATCAGTCTTCTTTATATCTTGAAATCACTTAATCTTTGGCAGTTAGATTACCTAAAAGATAATTTAACTGCCAAAGACTGTGCTAAAGTAATTGAAAAAAAACAAAGCATTTCTACAATTTATAATATATTACCCTGCAAATATTTTTCTAAAACAGTAAACTGTATATTTGTTGCGAAAGAGAAAAAAAACTGCTAAAACGTCCAAACGTCTACAATAAAAATGTTTCACCTAACAAGTATAAATGGGACATTTATAATATATTGTCGCATTTATATTCTTACCTTCATATTCTTCTATAGAATCTGGACTTAACCTTTTCCACAAGATATGTTTCTTACCATTTGATCAACTTTTCCGCTGCTCGTTTACATATATCTTTATTATTCAACATCGATGTTAAAAGACTAATCATAAAAAATATTTAAGGAGAAATTTCCTTGGTTCTGAGACAAGTAAAAGTACGGTAATAGAAAATAATTAGTGTTCAAAAGTTTTAAATACATAAAAGTTTGCTTATAATAAATTAAAAGTGAAACGACAAACTGAATATGTGAAATGAATGAATATGTTTGAGAAATGGGGATTTTCAATTAAAGAAACAGAAAATAAATAAATAAATGCATATATTTTCTATTATGCAACATTCTGAATTATATTTGTCATTCATTACAAATAACAAAAGCCTTTAAAACAATAAAGCTCATTTTCATTAAACTAATCCTTTTTGAATTACTTTTAGTGATCTAATCTTAATTACTATTATAATGTCACATAAAAGCAAACTTGAATGAAAAAAAATGAATTTGAAAATAATTTTTTAATGATGGTAAGAAAACTGTAAAATTTTAATGCCTCAGACTAAGAATATTGAATCTAAACTTAATTGACAAGATTTTCAAATTTAGACGTAAGTATGTCAAAAATGAATGACAAACTTGAAAAATAATTTTTAGGAATGATAAGAAATTTCTATAAAATTTCAAAGCTGAAGATTAAGAGCATTCAATTCAAGCTTAACAAGCAACATTTCAAAAATGAAATGCGAATGTTTCAAATAAGAATGTCAAAGTGCATTTTCTCCTGATTTTCAAGCGATTTTTTTTTTATTTTCTTGAAGCGGGAGATGAATTTTCTTTCAAGATATAAAGGCAATAAGACACACTTATCAAGGTATATTAAACAAATTGTATAAGTGTTTTTGGATATAAGACCATATGTCAAATAAATAAATTTTTGGCTAATTAAGTAAAATTAAAAAAAGATTAATTAGTAAAAATTTTAACTCAATATAATTATGTCAAAGAAAAGACAAATAAAAAATTATGTGATAGAAAAGACAAATTTGAAGAACCAACAATTGAATTATACGTTTTCAAACTCATATTTTTATGAAATTAACATTCGAATAATTTTTAGGTTTTTAGAGTATAGATATAGGCTTTTATGAAAAGTTGATTAACCTTCTTAAACATACAACCATTCAGTTATTTTAAATGTGAAGCTCAAAAATATTAATTCAAAAACCTTTGAAACATACTCATAAATAAAAAAGTAGCAGTTCTCTTTAAACCCACAATAAAATTAACGGCTTGATTTATTAGTGAATGAATTAATTATAAAAATAAAAATCAATTACTTTGCTGTAAATTTAAAAATAAACTTCTTGTATTTTTAAATTTCTGTTATTTTCCTGAAAGTCTACAATAAAAAATTTTGATATCAATGCTCCCGATATTTTTGTGTAATGAGTAAAAAACAATAGTTTTATATTTCATATGTACGAGTTATAAATATATTATATTTTATAATATATGGAAAAATGCACAGCCCAGTCATATAAATGTGACCACTTGTCAAAAGCCAGAACAACCACCTTTTGCAGAGTGGAAGGCTGCGAAACATACAGAAAGAGAATAAATTAGGTTCCTAAAAGTGTTCTGGGGAATGTTGAGCCAAGCCGACTTCAGTGCCATGGGCAGTTGCGCTAGATTACACTCCATTCAGAGGGTGATTAGGGAATCCAACCATCAATATGGTCCGTTGATTCTCAATTGAGTTTAAATCAGTTGAGATCACTAAGCCTGGATCCTGATGCTTTTAAGGCCAGGGACTTGCAGCGCCAGCTGTATGATACTTCACATTGTAATGCTAGAAGATACTGTGACGCAAGGATAGGTGTGTACTTTTATTGTTACATCATGCTTTCCACGATGATGAATGAATCCACAGAACGCTAGAAAAATATTTCCCAGAATATAATGTCCAGACCACCGAGATAGTTCATGCAGTGGTTTGACGCATTCGTTAGAAAACACTACAACACTAAGCTTAACCACTCAGTGGATATCCAGTTGTGGTACACATTTGCAAGTTCTAGTCTTCGTTGCTGATGAACAGTAAACAGCATAGGTACATGAGTCTGCAGTCTGCTTCGGAGGCCCATAGGTGGCAACGTTCACTGAATAGTAGTTTTAGGGACACTGTAATCAGCTCTTTGGATCATTAGCCTGGTCAGTTACTCAATGATAGCACGTATATTTATTAGTACGCATCTCCACCTCAATCATATATGATCATTGTTCACAGTCGTCTATGGCCATTAGTGCTCCACATTTATCACTGTCAGTTTCAATTGCTGATTTTTGACAATCTCAACTTGTGCTGCACTATATTTTTTTCATTACGGCGGTACGTAAGCAATTCCCAAACTTAGCCGTTTTGAAAATGTTTCCATCCTTGGCCCAAAAACCAATGATAATGCATTTTTAGACGGCAGAAAAAAACACTCCGTTTCTACATTACGCCAACAATTGTAATGTTTTCCAAAGCCCTCATAAAAAATTTACTTACGCGCGACTGCTCTGTGCTTTCACCAGCTTTCTGTGATTAGTTATTTAACATAGACATCAGAAGAACGTGGTCACTTTCATGTGACTGCATCATGTATAGAATGTAAAATAATTTTTTATTCATAAATTATGTATTTTTTAGTTATGCATTCAAAATAAATAAGGAATTTTAGTATATTTTGGATTGTCAGTAAAAAAAGTATCTAATATTTCTAAAAGAAAATTTTTGTAAAACGTTTAAATGATTCTTAATAAACTTCATTCTATTTATTTCAGCAATTATTTACTTATAATTAAAAACCATTGTAACTATATAAAATTAAGTTTAAATCCAGCTTTACTTTAAAGATAATGATGATTTTTGATTTTGTAAATATAATGATTACTGTTAATATGAGTATCCAATGGTCAGGGTTTTCATTTTATATTAGATGTTAGAAAAGTTTGCTTTTCTAACCTATATCAGTTTTTTGCTAGTAAAATGCAACCCATTTATAAGTGTAGATTAATGCTACTACTAGAATGTCTTGGACTAGAATTGTTAATATACAATTCAATAAAATATTTAATCATTTTGTTTTGCAGTTTAAATATAAAACAAATATTTGATGTCTCATGAACTTTGAATGACAAATTTCTAAAATAATATATCTAAGAATGCAATTTTTTTAAAAATTTTGTGGAAACAAAAATACTGATATAAGTTACAAACATTGAACCATATTAAGCAAAATTTAAAATTTTTAACTTTAAATATTTAATGAAGTTTACCTTCTAAAGTTGCTAATTAATCTATATTTGAAATTGAGAGAAGTAGAAAGACTTTAGATAAATTTCTATCCTTTCAAATTTTATTAAAAGTTGAAAAAGAAATAGTTTTACTAAAAAGTTAAAGTTGAAAAAGAAATTTGAAAAAGAAATAGTTTTGCTTATTACAAATGGCAACAAGTGATGAGGAACTATATAGAATCAGATTTGTGATGAAAATGGGTGAGATGGATTAGTTGGAGTTCGGATACAAGGCTTACAAAAAATAATATTAAAAGAATTTTTCTTTAATATTAAATTTTTATTGCTTTTTATATTTAAGATTGATGAAAATTGAATTGATTTGTAAATATATTTATTTGTTTCAAAATGTCTGAATATACAGAAAAAGGCTAAAAATTTACATTTAAATAAAGGAAATAAAAATTTAAATTTCATAACTGTAATATTTTATATTATTTAATATAGCAATATTGTTTTGCAGAGATGTGGGTTTAAATTGATGAAAAAATTTTTAGAATGACAAGCAAAAAATTCCTTTCATTGTACATATGTTAAAATGTTTATGATTTAAAGTAAAATTCTGGGTATAAACTATTTGTTAAAATATTATATAGGGCCTTTTCATACGTGAACATTTATATTATGATTTTCATAGATTTGATAAATAATTATAATATAAAAATGTGGGTTGATCCAAATGAAACTGGTTTATTTTCGATATTTGTAGCCTAAACTTAATGTTTAATAAATAATATTACATGTAATGTAAATATATGTATGAAAAAAAGTATTTTTATACGAGTATCTTTTGCATATTTCTTTATGAAATATTTTTCAGTACTTTTAAATTGAATATACGTTTAAAATTGGAGAGAACAGAAAGTAATTTCAAAACTCTTATTTTTACATGTAATTTCGATGTAATCAAATTTATTTTTCCATATGATCAAATTTAATTTAATATAAGAACAAAATACAATTCATAAAGAAAATATCTCGAACAATGTTTGCAGAGTGAATGAAAATAAAAATTCTAAACATCTCTAAATGATCTCTCTAATGCCATTCTAAACAAAACCAAAACTTTGGCAAATAATACATTAACTGTTATGCAGATCAGTGAATTGCATTGATATTTTTAATCTAATTAAATTGCATTGATCAGTTTTTTTAATTTTATATTTTTAACATAAGTTATTTAAAAGTTTATTTACGAATTATAAAATTGAAATTTTCAGCTTTAATAATACACTACTGGCCGTTAAATTGCTACACAAAGAAGGCGACATGCTACAGACGTGAAATTTATACGAAAGGAAGAAGGTGCTGTGATATGCAAATGATTAGCTTTTCAGCGCATTCAGGCAAAGCAGGTGACAGCAGCGAAACCTACATTGTATTTAAATGAGGAAATTGTTCAGCCGGTTCCTCATACACAAATTGCATTTGAACGTTGTTGCCTGGTGAAAAGTTGTCATGATGCCTCGTGTAAGAAGGAGAAAGGCGTACCAGCACGTTTCTGACTTTGATAAAGGTCGAATTGTAGCGTACCGGGATTGCGGTTTATCATATCGCAGTATTGCTGCTCGCGTCGGTCGAGATCCAATGACTATTAGCAGAATAGGGAATCAATGGGTTCAGGACGGTAATAAGGAACGCCATGCGGGATCTCAACGGCATCATATCACTAGAAGCCGAGAAGACAAACATATTATTCGAATGGCCGTAATGGATCGTGCAACCACGTCACGAGCCATGAGTCAAAAAACGGGGTCGTTTGGAAGACAACAAGTGTCTGCACGAACAGTTCCACGACGTTTGCAGCAGCATGGACTCTCAGCTCGGAGACAATGGCTGCCGCTTCCCTTGATGCTGCGTCATAGACAAGAGCACCTTCAATGGTGTGATCAACGACGAACCTGGGCGCATGAATGACGAGACGTCATCTTTTCAGATGAATCCAGGTTCTGTGTACAGCATCATGATGGTCGCAGCTGTGTTTGGCGGCATCGTGGTTGACGCACACTGGCAGCGTGCATTCGTCAAGATTACTGGCCCATCACCTGGCGTGATGGGGTGGGGTGCCATTGGATACACGTCTCGGTCACCTCTTGTTCTCATTGACGGTCCTTTGAACAGTGCACGTTACATTTTAGGTGTGTTACGACCCGTGGCTCTACCTTTTATTCGAGACCTGCGAAACCCTACGTTTCAGCAGGATAATGCCCGTCCGCATGTTGCCGGTGTTGTACGGACCTTCTTTGATACGGAACATGTTCGGCTGTTGCCCTGGCCAGCACGTTCTCCAGTTCTTTCACCAATAGAAAACGTCTGGTCAATGGTTGTGGAGCGACTGGCTCGTCACCAAACGCCAGTCACTACGGTTGATGACTGGGGCATCGTGTTGAAGCTGCATGAGCATCTGTACCTGTACATGCAATATAATCTCTGTTTGACTCAATGCCCAGGCGTATTACTGCTGTTATTACTGCCAGAGGTGGTTGTTCTGGGTACTGATTACTCAGGATCTATCCAGCCAAATTTTTTGAAAATTCAATCACTTGTTATTTCTAATAAAATATTTTTTTTGAATAAATATCATTTTGTTATCTGCATTTCTTCCTGATGTAGCAATTTTAATGGCCAGTAGTGTAGATAACATTTAATATTTAAATAAAATTTGTAATGATATGCATATTTTTAAAAAATTCTAATAGAACACGAAATACAAACGCTAAAATTTTAGAGATACTTAATAATAAAATGTAGTTGAGAAAATTCTTGACAACTCAATTAAAAATATGAATTATTTTATTCCACCAGATGACTTTTCTATTGCTAATTTCAAGTAATTTTCTGTAAGAAATTTTTTTTATCTCTAATGGCGGGCACCGTTGAGCAAGTAAGTACATTAGCCCTTTTGCCGCAACAAGGCCTGAACTTGCTATTCATTTTATCGTTACACTGTGGGCACCTTTGAACCAAGTCACGAAGGTTCATACGGGTAGCATCGCCCACACCACACCACCACAAAGCCATTTATTGGGCGGGCCAAATTCATCGATCATCGGAGGAAAGGACAAGAAGCACATAGAGATAGAAAGTATATCCATGCTTGAGCCGGGATTCAAACCCAGGTCCTCCTCATCTGTACTCAGTTACGCTAACCATTAGATAGGTTGGGGGCTCTATAAAAAAATTTTAATAGGAAAATTACTTTTAATGCTAAAACATTATCTAAGATTTTCTTTAATTTTATAATGCGATTTAAATAAAAAATAGCTCTCACTGCTTACAATTAGCATTTATAAGTGAAATTATAGGTAATATTTTTGAATTTAGATGATTTTCTGATATCACAAATCGCAGTCTTTGTCAGATGTAATATTTGATGATGCGTCCATCACATAGAAATTTATTTTTTAATTTATATTAGTATTTGCTGCTTTTATTAAATGATAAAGGAAAACAATGAATATCCCATCATTTATAAAATTACTCGAGAAGTCTACAACATGAATATATATGTTAATTGTAATGCTTTCTATTATCTAATTGAGCAGCAAAAAGATTATTTCAGAATAATTAGAGAAATAAACTTAGGTTACTTAACAATAGTACCCATCACTTTATTTCTAAAATCGTAATTGGTGGTGAAACCAGTATGTAATTATTTACTATTTTTTATCGTGTTAATAAAGTAAATTATAATTCCTTGTGTGTGCGCAGGCAATTGCATGCAAACAATGATGAAAAGTCAGTATTCGTAAAAAAATAATGAATGCTATTTTATTCAAAGTACGGGATTGATAAATGTCACAATTAACTTGTTTAATATTAAATGTCGCCAAGAAATTGTTGAAAATATAAAAGTTAGGAAGTTCATGATTCATCATGACAATGTACCTTTTTTTTTAAATTGACTGTTTAAGGAATTTTCAGAATTAAATAAAACATAAGAATGAAATATATACATACATACATACATATATGTATATGATCTGTCATCTATTCGCACCTGATACTCCCTTCTAGTTAACAAAGAAGAATTTTTGATCATGTTAGAAAGAAGAAAAATGCTACCTGTTTATTATATTCTTTCATCATTTTTTACATCAAATATGTCCAGAATATGTAGTCAATCAACTATAAACAATCAATAATGAGAGGGAATAGAAATACTTCAGTGCCTGGAGTACAGACAGAGCACTTCTAAATTTTTTTTATGATTGGCCATAAATCTTAAGATAAAAATTGTGTTTGAATATATATATGATTGAAAAATATGTATATTAGCACATTTCTTTTAGCTATGGTGGTTTCTGAATAATTGACTTTTAACAAAATATTTGTTTTGCTTCTTTCATTTATTTGCTATATATTTTACTTTTAAATATAATTTCTAAAAACACACTAAAACGCTCTGAAGTGAGCAGATTGAAATCTGTTATCTGTATATGAAAAGAATATATAATATGATTCATTATATATTAGTATGAGATAAAGTGGATTTGTTAACATACGCGATTAATTTCCCAACTTTTATTTTGCTTTGTAGTAAGTAATACGAATAATACTATATTTATTATTAATTACCACTTATATTGATGTTTAATTAAGAAAAATCATTTAGGTAAGTTTCACGAAATATATGTTTTAATGATATTTTTATGAATGTTTTTAATGTTTTTGCTTAAGTTTCATAAGTTATCGAATTCTTTCACATATCATTAATATCACCGGAGTATTTACATCAAAACTTTTTACCTGTTTCCTTGTATATAATCCAACAAAAGAAAATTAATAGTATTTTATCATTAGAATGAGAAAATTATTGGCATTATTATCTAAATATAAATTCATTATTATTTACGTGTAATGCATTTCTTGTGAAAAATTTACGTTAGTGCTAATAACCTTTAATTATATTTAATAATAGAATTTGCAGTTATAAACATTTATCTAAATATGGTTTCTCATATTTTTTTTTATAAAAAGTGCGTTGATTATTCTGATGGCTTATACTTATTTTATGTTTTGTACAGATTACAATTACATATATTAATGTTAAAATATTTCCTTTTATTAGAATAATGTTTCCTTTTAATTAATATAAAAAGTGAAATTACAAAAAAATGTATAATTAATTTAACTAGATTATTAATAATTAGAAACTAATTAATTTAACAATGAAAAAATATTATTCAATTATTATTTTCGAAAAAAAGATTACACTAAAATATATTTAATAGCATCTTGTATATCAAACAATTTATGAAAGTTTCAATCATTTTTATATGATTTGTAAATTATTGAAAATAAAAATTTTTAGCCCTTAATTTTGTTGAAAATCATGAAACATTAGAAAAAATTCAGATGTTTCATGATTTTCAACAAAGGTCTGAAGTCTGAGTTTACAACAAAGATAGTTATAATTATTGGTTTCAAAAAGAAAAAAAATTAGCCTATTCATAAATATTTAACTTGGCATAAATTTACGTATTTCATAAATTTACGTCATTCATTTTACATAATAGTCTTAAAAATATAAGTCCCATATAATTATCTATTTTTATAATTTTAATTCCTAGATTTTTGGGATTATAATTAAATTATAATGTCTGATTTATTATAAATTAAAAAACCACAATTATTGTAGACCTGTGTAATTATTGTAGACCTGTGTTAAGCCAGATTAATTATTATTACATTTTAAAATTTAGCTGTATTATACATTTCAAAATTCTAGAAAATCAGATTTTAGTAACAAATTAAATATTTATAAAATTAAAATTGTATAGTACTTAATTTAATCAAAGAAATAGGATGATTTTATTGATATTAAATAATCCACATAAGTAACGTATACCACTATAGATTTTATAAATAGTTAAGAATTAAATAAGAATTTCAAATAAGCTTGAATTAAATCGCAACTGATATCGTCGTTCAGAAGATATGATAAAAAAAATTGTCACACTCATTTGTGAAAATAATCTTTATAAGAGAAACATTATGCTGGAAAGAAGAAAAATGACAATATTTACGATTGTAAATTCACGAATAATCAAAAATCCTGATGTTCTTCTGTAAAAACACATATTACGATCAGTGTACTTGTTAAAAGTAACTGAAAATTTTTCTACTGAACATTTATAAATTTTCCCTCATTGATAGTTTCATCCCAGTTAAAAAATAGAAGAGAAAATAATTTTATAGATTCAGTCAAAATTAAAAAAAGTGTGAATGCAAAGTTCAGACCTTCTAAACTTAAAAATCTATTTCAAATTTCATATGCTATGACATTTCCCAAAATTTCTATTAAAACTGAGTAATTTTCTAAAATATCATTCTACTAAATGTAAGCTATAAGTACCAACATCTCTATATTCTATAGATATTTGTTAAAAATTTCAGAAAGATTCAGGTGTGATATTTTATATTAAAAAACATTATGAAATTATACATTGTTTTTAAATCAGATTAATATATTTTAGCCGTTAATAATATGAAGTAATCTGAAGTCATAAGAAAATAAAGAACATTAATATCAGTCGACAGAGTAGAACAATTCTTGTGTCTATCTATTTTAAAAACAAAATATATTACATGAAATTAAGTGACTTTTATGAAAAAGAATTTTTCTAGTTTAACAAAATATCTTTCATACTAAACTAAATCATGTATCATTGTCGTAATTCTGAGGAAAATAATTAACAGAAAGGATTTATTTTTTATATATTTATAATTATTTGTCTTAGATTTAATGTAATATTATTAATATATTATTTCATGTTTTCTGTTAATACATAAGTTATATATTTCTGTAGTGTGAACTTTTAATTTCACATAATAACGCGT
>JAPDSC010145628.1:0-10460 GCA_026290005.1 Latrodectus geometricus
CCTAAGAATAACCAATACACTAATAATGATGAACGTTACACTTATGTTTTCAGGTTTCATCCCAAGCAATATATTTATTCGGCCCTTTAATAAAAAAAAGTTTCTAAATGCGAAGTGCAGTTTATAGCTAAATACATAGCTTTAAATGTTAATTTCTCTGCAATGTTAAGAGAAAAATAAGGATTTGAAGTCATTGAATTTTAAAGTTTCTAGGTTTTCTTCCAAACTGCAATTAAATGTAGCGTACAATGAAGTATTCCTTAACAAGATTATATTTTTCTCAATGATTACTTTTAGTACAAGAATAAGTTGAGGTACTAAAGTTAAGAGTAGATTGCTTACCATTAAAAATCCACACCTCGATAGGAATCTAAATAGAATTACCAAGTCAAAAGTAACTCTAGGAAGGAAATGCGTGGTGGAAACTCAAATATTTTAACATAGTATTTGTGAGTGTAAGGCTGTTGGCTAAGTGGTGTTTAAGTTTTGTAGGCAACATTCAAGTTTTATCGTCTATTTTGTAAAACAAATTTTTAATTTTACATCCTTCTAAGATTTTACCTCTTTGAAGCTCCAGTGTGAAAAGCGAATTATAAATTTTATTTTCAATCTGTTGTTTTCTTTATAAGTATTTAAACATTCATTAAAAACAAATCTATTTCTTTATAACTAATACTAGTAAAATATATTCTTTAACCACGCTGATATAAGTAAATTATCATTCTACTGTTTGATAACTTAAAAATTCTTCGTATCAAGAAAGAGTAATTACTTAAGTACATAGAAATGGGGAATGAAAATAAGAAAATAGAGAATAAATAGATCCAACCTTTACTGATTAAACATCAGTTCGTAAATTATTTAAATAACAAAAATAAAAAATTTATTGTAAAAATGTTTCCGTTAGATCTTAACTTATTTTTAAGTTAAATATATCGAAATACAATTCTTATAAATTAAATAACCCGTGTCAATAAATTTATTTTATAAAAATGTTTTGAATAAAAATCAAATGTACATATAATCGAAATGGTTGAATATTACGAAATTTCTTATTATTTTTCATAGAATTAGTTTTTATTCAATTCATTTTTTATTATATGTAGCTGCTAATAAAATATTTCAGATAGAATGATATAATTAACTCATGAGATTCTATTGAAATTGTTTTAACTAACCATTTGTAATAAACATTTATAAAGGCTTTACTTTAATTTTCAAAAACTTATGACATTCCATTCATTAAAACAGTGATTAAACAACGAAGTTCTTAATTTTACTAGACTTTGGATTTCTAAATTATATTCACAAATGAGTTTAAGTAAAAATGTTATTGACACTCGTTCAGAAATATAATTAGACAAAAAGTGAATTGTGATGGAGTAATATCCAATAGCTAATGAATATTGACATAAGAAAAATATGGGAACTTAATTTTTGTGTAAAATTCATCTATAATGACATTTCAGTATAAGACAATACTTACGTTTTGAATAGGGGTCTCTTCAGGTGGTGTTTCTCTTGTTCTCTTTTTTTGCTTTTTTCCCATCTATGATAGAAATATGCATAATATAGTTTCAAATTTTTAAATACTTTACAGTTAAAATATAAATTTACATTTTTTACTGAAAATTTCAGAAAATTATTTGTAGGAAATATATATATATAGCTTATGGTTTGCAAATTTTGTAAATCAGATAAAGGAAACCTGTTTGAAGGAAAAAAAAAATCCGGTATTGCAAGAATTTCATGTAATATTTTTATGTAAAATATTACAGAAAAGTTTTTGTGGGTGAAATAAATTGCATAAAGTGTCATACTTCGTGAATAAATATATAAAAGAGCAGATATTTACAGATTCATGAAAAAAAGCGCTTTCCCAAGCAAAATACATTGGCCTTCAAAAGTTAACCGGTTTTATGCGACCAATTTGCTAACTAATAAATGTGAAAACACTGAATTGGGTAGGCACACTCACAATCATCACAACAGGTATATACTGATTTTAGTTACATAAGAGAAGACACATAGAAAGCCTATAAGAATCACTCTCGTCTGTAAAAATACAGAAGCTGGAAATTTTCTGGTATCTGGTACTCGTGCTCAAGGTAAGCGGTCACTTACCTGTCATCAGATGAAGGGTGTTTGTTTTATTTAGCGCATAACTGTCATTTTCTACATTCGAGGGCTAATTAGTAGGGACCTTCTGTTAAAAGTAGATTCCAAACATTCATACCAAAGGTGGTATTCGAACCCACGAATTGTTGAATCAAATGCCAGTGCACTAATTGTTCGGATGCCAGATCAGCCAATTATTGACATAAAAATAGAGTGAAGTATGATGCTACAATCTGCATTGAGGATGATGTGCAACATGTTGCGGCCGAGAAATACTTGTTCTTCTTCGGGCCCAAATAGCAATAAAACGATCTTCTGCAAATGTTATATATATATAGCTTGTGAACGTCTTTAAATTTGCTAAATGCAACATCATTACCACTGTTGACGTTGTTGTACATCTACCATGTATAAGGTACACGAGTCTCGAAAAATAATTCAAAAATCTTAATTTAAAGAACATTTTAAGATAGAATGACTAAGAAAATTTATTATAATTTAAAATATTTTTTCTAATTTTAAGTACACTTTTCTTAATTAGGAAAACAAATTTTCTAATAAAACAAATTAAACTCTACTTAATTTTCAGGTCAAATTGCTTGTCATAACGCTAATACACAAGTATACATATACATCAAACAAAAAGCCAATGCAAATTCTGTATATATATACAGAATAAATTTTCAAATCAAACCTGACATTTCTCCTAAATATGTAAGAAAATACACTAATGGGGGTGACAAAGTACAATCAGTACTCTGAATAAAATCCATTTTGCACTTAGAAGCAACAAATAATCCTAAAGGGAAAATATGGACTAGGCACAGATAAACTTTTATTTGTTTATTGATAATGCAAGTTAAATACATTTTATTTTGATAAATTACAATTTATTATATAATATACATTATATAAATGTATATTTCTTTAAAAAATAAACGAAGACGAATAAATTTTTATTTACACAGAAAATAAGAAAAATAAATGAAAGGTAACATTATAAAGCCCTCAAAAATATTTCTATAACATGAATATGGGTTCAAAAAAGCTCAATCAAAAAGAGAATATTTAAGTTATTCTAACTAAAGCTTTTTCAAATGCTTTATTTGTTTTGAAAAATATATTAAAACATTTTACAAAATAGAATCTATTTCTTTATCACTTTTTTAAAAAAAAAATATATTTTTATGCAATACTCCATAATTTCAAAAGATTTGCAATTGCATAATAAGAAACAAAGCATATGATGAGATTTAACCCTTCTTTGCATGATTTTTTCTTTATTGGTGAAATAAATCAAGTTGATATAATTCATGTTCATAATTAAAGGAAAAATGGTTAAAAAAAATCTTAGTATATATTTATTGTATAAATTTAGCAAAAAACAATATGCTAAAAATTTCCATCATCATCCAAAGTTAGATCATTATCTTAGTACTAAATAGAAATAAAAGAGGAAAATAACAGAAACACGTGTTACAAACCTTTCTTCCACACATTTTCAATTTTTTAGCAATAGAAACTCTAATATAATAAAACAAAATTATAAACGAAATCATACGTTTATTGCAACTACAACAAACAGCCTTAAGCTCCTTTCACTGATAATGACACTTGTTTATTTTTGACAGCTATGTTTCTTTTTATACAATGGACATTAAAAAGGTATCCAAACACGATCAACTTAAAGTGAACTTGTTCTTTTATATAATTTTTGGGCATTATAGGTTATGATGGAAATTTCCACCATTATGCAAAGAAGGGTTAAATATCTATCCAAATCTTAACTCAAATAAACATGTAAATATACAAATTTAACATTTTACTGTTCCATATCTAAAAATTATTGAATTCAGTTTAAATAAATTTTTAAGTTTAAAGTTTTTCTGGACTAGAAAATGCTTTTTCAAACATTGCATACATTTATTACGCTGAAAATTTCATATATTAAAAAAATTCTATTGTACGTGAACATTTTATTTACATTTAGAGCATTTACATTTTTATACCAGTTTATTAACTGGTATAATTTTTTTTTTTTTTACCAGTAAATAACCATGAATAGATTCATATATTTTTAATACATTTAGATTAACTATTGGACTGTAAATAATTTTTTTCTAATTATCCATACATATTATGTAAATTATGCTTAAATCATGTAATATATATATTTATTATTAATGTTTTATACATTATGTACCTATAAACCTTAATATAGTTTGATGGAGAATTATTTTAAACTAAATAAAAATAATAAAATTGAGATCAAAATCAAAAAACATTTCAACTAACCTGGACAAAGAAGTTGCAATAAGAACAATTTTTAAACTCCCACGACAAGAAAATAATGTTTCCACATGAGTAAAAAAACTTAAAATGAGCGCTAGTTGACCCAACATTAAGCATTGTAGACGAAATTCGTGTTATAGAGCATGCGCGATGGATGACCAATCATATGTAAGAACAGGTCTATTGTGTTCAATTCTTAGACTATAAATTTAAATCAACATTCCTTGAGGGGTGTTGGTTTTAAGGTTTATTGAATCTCAGGGGAGAAAAGCCATGAACAATGCTTCTGATTTTGACCAGTTCGGTGTAACGTCATTCAAACTGAATGAATAGTTTTCGTTGACAGAAAGAAATTCTTGCCTTCTCCATTGTATGTTCAAACCCCAAAAATAGCTTCTTTCAGCATCATTATCAACGATTCGAAGAAATGCCAAATTTGCATTCTCCAGGTTTCAAACTAAATGGTCAGTGGAATTAATATCCTTTTGCCAAGGTTTATAATTTTTTTGCATAATCCATATTCCATAATTTCATTTATAAATGTCAAATGAGATAAAATACAAATTTTACATAAAAATATTTTATCTAAGTAAATTGGCATAAAATAATAATAAACAATTTCTAATGTATAAACAGAGATGTGATACTAACAGCATTATTTTCTCGAATGTAACTGTTAAGAATAATTTTTACCCATTCATTGTTTCCTGTAGGCAAATATAATTGTTAGAGAAAAAGCAGTAGTAATATTAATTTTCACTTTCTGTATGATAAAGAAAATATAATTAATTTTTAGTAAAACATTATTACATGTATGTTAATCCATAAAAAAAATGTCATTTTTTGTAATTATCAATAAAATTTCTGTTGGTTGAATGGGATATTAGAAATATAGTGTAATATATTAACTATAAGACTAAAATCTGTGTCATGACAGTCCATCGAGGGACCGAGACTTACAGAGCACACACCTGTTAGTCCTGGTTAGATAGTCAGCCTAACGCAAAACTCCCAATGTTTAGATCCCAAGCATGCTTGGTATTGTTTTATCGACACACTAAAGGGATATCAATGTTTTAATAATTTATCATATTTCTCCTGTTTCAAAATCCTTATATTTCTAAAATCACAATTTTCGAATAATTTTGATATCTTTTCTAATTTAAAAAATGATATCCTGTTTTACATTACTTTGAATGTTATTTTTTCTTTAAACGCTACGAGTTACCATAATAATGCATTATATAAAGAAAAAAAGGATAAAAAATTTTATATTTAGGATTTTCCCACTTTCGATGTTAGGAAATGAATTTCCCATTTTCTATGTTATAGCTTAATTCTTACAGATATAAATCAGTTTATCTGAATTACATTTTATCTTTCTTCTATTAAAAAAGTTTATTAGCAATATTTCAAGTTTTTAAATCCCATTATTTTCTTGAAATCATATATTTATTCTTGAATGTATTTTATCACAACCACCTACGAGACTAAATTTATTTATGAATGACATATTTATTTATGAATTTAAGTAAGTGATTTTATCCTAAATAGAAAAGTTTTGAAGCTCATGCGATTTAGAAATTGTATGATATGCTCTTTTATATATCAATTCCACGCTTTTAGAAACAACAGAAAATCTTTATAATTTTATTTAATTTTTCAATAAGATGAGGAATATATTGCAAACTTCTCGTTAATGCATGTGAAACGGTATACCATTCAACCCATTTATGGAGGTTGATTATTCATTTGAAAACACAATTTTACCGTAATCTGTTCAGACATACAGTATCGAAATTCAAGAGAACAAGTAAACATTTACTTATGTTGTAATGGGGATTAATCATTTTACATAAATTATTCAAATTTTTGCTAGAGATTTTTACTCGAATCCTCCATAAAACTGGTATTGTAAAGCATTCATTAAGACGTTCCATAATGTAGAAATTTTTAAATTATGTATTTCTGCTTAACATAATGATAAAGTTTATTCAAATCAAGCTCTATGGGCCTCACTTTTGATTGAGCTATATTTCTGCTAGCATATTTTTGTCAATGAAAGTGCAGTGAAACAGTTACATTATTTCAAATTAAAGTCAACGAAGATGCTATTAGCAGGAGACAAAATGCTCTCTTCCATTAATCTTTAGTGAATGACATGTGTTTATTATGCATTTTGGGATACTATTTTATGAATATTTATTGAAAATTTCTCTATTACGAGATTATTTTGAAAAAATTTAGGTAAAACATATATTTATGAATTCTGGTTGCAAATATGCATACATGAATTGTATGAAATTTTACGCGATGCGAAACAAAATATAATGCAAATAACTTTTCTAATGAATCGAAATTATTGAGTTATTTTGTAGAAGGGATGTTTTTTGTTTCTTACTCTTTAAATTGGTTACTAAATTGCTTCCCAAGTCATCATCTTCACAAAAATTCCTGTAGCGGATGACGTATGTTCATGTGTGTGATAAAAATGAGATGAATCTTAAAATGAATGAATTACGCAATAATGTAACTTCTATAAAATTTTCTAATATAATTAAGACTCACTAAACATGGAATAGAGATTTCAAATGATACTGAAAAATAGCGCTTTCATATCGATTCAGATGAAAAGTTAATTTAGAAGCTATAACCCATCTAAGAAAGTAAGGAAAATTCAAAATTTTAAATAATTAACGAAGTATTTCTGGTGTTAACTATTAACCGTTGATTAATTTATAATATTGAGATTATTTATTTTCTTTATTAGAAAAAGCATTTGTTACGAAAAATATTCTATTACCGTACTTGTTATATTTTAAAAATAGAATCAAAATGCTCGTGTTTTGCTTAAGAAAATGAAATGGTTTACCGCCAAAGTGTATCAGAGAACACGAAAGCTTAACAAAATTAAATCATAATTTAATTTTTCAATGTAAGCTATGAACTTTAAAAGTATGGGACTCCAGTCTCAATAAAGTTTACTGAATTAAGAAAATATATTAAATTTTTATAGATCCCCTAATTTTGATCATGTTTTAAATGTGTTATGAGTGTATTATAAAGCTTCGATTGCGCTAATTTCCTTGGTCACTTAAAATTAATAATAAATAAAAAAACATTTAAATTGCACTTGCCGATTTAAAATAACCATAAAATCGAAGTTCTATATTTTCTTTTTTATTTTTCTTTTACTTATGCTCTATTGTCAAAATGCTAATGGCTACAGTCAATGGAAGATGGTTTCTCAAACCGATGATTTGGTCTTTCAAATTATAAAAGAATTCAAACTAGAGTGACACACTCGATGTCATGTTTTTCGTGTACTGGGACGAATCATGTTTTACACACAAACTATTCTTCAAAGTCTTTGAATTCAAATCGAACAAGTCATTAGTTAATAATGATCCAATATTTTCAAACCTATTCAGTTATGTTTAAAAGACTTGTGTCAATATGCGGATTGTTGGAATTCATTGGAAATCACTTGAAACCATAGTTATCTCTGTCTCGTAACAATCAATGTAAATTACAATGAAATCTATTCAAGATTTTAATAAAAATATTGGTTTCTACAGAAAATTTTTTTAAATATTAGATACTTTCTATATGAGGTATCCAAGTTTTAAACTTGATATTCTGTACATAACAAATTCACAAAAAATGCATTAAAAACGCGAAGAAAAGATTTTTAAATACTGAGAAATAAAAACAAAATTTTCAGAAGTCAGAATTCCAACTTTTTCGCTATAAAATATTAACGTGTATAATGAACAAAAATTATATGCACATATATTTTTGAATAGAAAACGTTCTATTATTATAAACACGTATTATTATTTATTTATTGCTTGCATAAACAAGCAAATATTGATATTTAATGTACTTTACATGCTACAAGAAATTAATTTATCTTTACTTAATGATTAATAAGTATTTATTTTTTATTTGTGGTATCGAGAGACAAAATCTCCAATAATATATAAAATATTAAATCCCACTAAAATTTTCAACAAAATTTTCATGCCAATTGCTCACTGATGAGTTAATTCCATTGACAAATTTAGTTGTTTCTGATTGGTGGACACAAAACGGTATATTCAGTATTATTGATGAACAAATATATAAAAAAAAGTTGAACAAATAATTATTCAACTCAGAAATAAATTATCTGAAAAATAAAATAACGTACACATGATCTCAAGTGTAATGAAAAAAAAAAAAACAACCATTTTATGACGAGTAATTTATTTTTCGCTTTGAAGTCAGAAGAGTAGGTTCCCCCCCCCCCCTTTTATAAAATGTCAATAAAAAAATTGTAGAGTGCATATTTTTAATGAAGTTATGCAAATAGATTATTAATAACTTATAAAATATAAATAAACCTTAATTTAAGCATAAAAATAAAAAGACATAAGTGTAAAAATGTGATTTTGTAAAATCATTTTACCTTCTGAATGCATTTGTCATTGAATTTCATAATGCGATGCTATGTGATACAATGCAAAATAATATAATTTGTTGGACTTTTGAATTAAGAAAATGTGAATTGAAAATAATACATGAACGTTGTTTACTGAAAACCATTATTAAATCAAATTCTGGGAGTTTCAAATCAGGCCGACACAAAGTAGTGAAATGGATGCCGATATCAAAAAGTATCATTTCAAGAACGGGGAATGTATTGAAAATAAAAGGTACTGTGTTTGAAACCAACGAGAACATTATCATTCACGAGTTGTCATAGCAAACAATGAACGATATATCTTGTTGACAGCTCATCCAGGCTGGTGGGCAATGCCCCTCACTTGCAAAAACTGTTTCTTTTATCAATAAAGAAAAGGATCTTAAGTCAAACAATTCAAAATACATCCCGTTAGTGTGGTTTCTAGGATCATAAATCAGTATTGTGCAATCCATTGAATTCAAGACACGGCTTAGACCGAAGAATGAAAACCATTGAATATCGAGTTTGGGTAAAAAGTGATGGGATTCAAATACTGTTTGCCAACGAGAACCAGTTCGCTTGCAATATAATTCCAAACGTGTTTTAATATTTAAAGAAAGAAATACTCGAAAGATTAGTTCATGAAAGATCAGTTTACTGGTGAGAATTTGTATAGGAATGGATAAAGAAACTGCGGATTATTTCCAATGGCGATTCTCGAATCCAAAGTATCCAACAAGTGTCGTATTTTACGCCGTATTTTAAATTCTTTTCTTTGAAAACTAGATAAAAAGACTTGATGCCATTCTTGAGTAGAATATAAAACAAGAAAGCAAATTGTTGCAATCTGAAGCAACAAAATACATGGAGAAAACAGCATATTCTCTTAACTTGAATCCTTTCAAGCAAGGTAAATTCAACATTCCTGATATACTTTATATAATACAAACACACAAATAAATTCACATCATTTTTACTCTGATATTTAAAAATTAATATGAGTCTTGATTTTTTTTCACCCTTCTCTTTTCATCATAATTTCTTTTGAGCCATGTAATACTTTAAAAATAACAGATTTTTTTAGAATTTAATGTCAAGTGTACCTGATTGTTTTGTTGCATTCATCACCAAATTAATAAATATAAATTTTCTTAGAGAAAGCATAAATATTATTTTTGAAACTTTGTCCCTCTTCAAGATGACATAAAAAAGAATTCTTTTTTTTTTCAGGCTTAATACAAAGAATAAAAATGTAAATATTTTTGTTAATTTTTAAAAGTGCTAAGAATTAATTCTATTTTTCTAACACTTGATAATACAATAGAAAGGAATTTGAATAAGACAATTTTATTTCGTAAAAGAAAAATAATTACCTCATTTTCTGAGGTAATTATTTTTCTTTTACGAAATAAAATTGTACGAAAAAAAATTTTTGCAGTATGAAGTTTTTCACTTCATACTGCAAAATTTTAATTTGTTTGGCACATTCCATTTCTATAATAAGGAAGAATATTGTTTCAACGGGAATTATTTAATAAATTATTAATTTTGTTGGATTAAAGGGATATATATATATATATATATATATATATATATATATATA